>JAKGGE010000521.1:0-109983 GCA_023748175.1 Hoolock leuconedys
AACGCTCATCCTTCAAGGAAAATGGACATATGCTGAAGAGCTGATAAGCAGTCTACAGCAGTGTTATTCTTACTTAATCTTGGTTCCAAGTCCTTGCCATTTTCCTCTAGCTGCTATTGACTCCAGTTATACATAGGATGGGGGAAAGGGGATTATCTATGGATCTAGGCATCACTGTCTCTTGGGCAGTTATCACATTTGCAGGCTGAAGGGATGTGATTTCTACAATCAAACTATCCATTTGGAATACAAATCTGGAGTGGCTACAAAATGTGCTTCTCAGAAATGGAGTTTTCAGATTTCGACTTTCAATTGTTCTGTTGTTTTAGTTTTTCTCATCAACTGCGGAACTGCTTGTGACTAAGCTTTGTTAAAAGTAGAGAAGAGCTTTCCATAGTTCCAACATTAGTTGTTACCTGAAACAAACAAAAACACACACACACATACAATGAAACAATAATCTTTGGTGAGGTCTTGCTGATACCTAACTGAGGCTGGAGTGAGAGCTAAGTGGTGATACAGCCCAGGTGCAAACTGAGTGCAGCTAAGTGGATAACCTCTGGTAGTGAACTACAGTGTAGAAGAAGATAGTAATAATAGATTGAAAAGAAAGTCTCCTGGAATGAACTAGCTGGCCTGTGGTGTAGGACACAGGACCCCAGCCACCTTATGATTCTAAAAGCCTTGCTCAAAGCCACTGCAGATGAGTTAGCTAGGTCTCTACCACCTCCATAATACTCCTCTGGAGAGAAATAAAGGTCTTTCACACCTCCCAGGAAGGGATTTGCTTAGCCTCAAATGTTCACATTCAGAAATAGCTTGTCATAAGAAAGAGAGGATAGTTTGCAGAGAAATAACCCTCCTAAGTCCACATCCTATTCCTTTTAAATAAGAGAGTGGTGCCAAGGGAAGAGCCCTAGAATGTCAAAGCCAACAGGGTGCTCAGATACCACCCAAGTACAGTTCCATCTTTGGCCATAAGGAGACAATGGTGTCAAGAGGCTAAGGCCATATGATTGTAGGTGAAAAACCTGGGGTGAGAATCGAGGCCTCAAACCTTTTCCACTACATCACAGAGTTTAGGAGCAGTTAGAGGGAAGGCTTCAATCTGGAGAACAGTAACAGGCTCTAGAGATTATTGGGTCATGGTGGCTGGGACAGAAATAAGGATTCACAGAAAGATGTTTGTAGTCAATGTTCTTTTACAGTAAATGTTCTTTTGGGTTTTTGCTTGATAAAAAGGCTGAGCAAAAGTGAAAAAAACTTTTTCCTTTCTTTCTTTCTTTCTTTCTTTCTTTCTTTTCTTTCTTTCTTTCTTTCTTTCTTTCTTCTTTCTTTCTTTCTTTCTTTCTTCTTTCTTTTCTTTTCTTTTCTTTTCTTTCTTTTTTTTGAGACAGTTTTGCTCTTGTTGCCCAGGCTGGAGTGCAATGGTGCAATCTCGGCTCACCACAACATCCACCCCCAGGGTTCGAGCAATTCTCCTGCCTCAGCCTCCCAAGTAGCTGTGATTACAGACGCAAGCCACCACACCTGGCCAAAAGTAAAAATTTTCTAATTGCAATTCTGAACAACTTATGGGTTGTGAAATCAACATAGTGGACTGCTTACTACTACAGGCTTTATTTAAATACTAGGTAGGATGGATTACACATAGTAAAAGATTTTTTTAAAACTGATCACAAAGAATTGTATATTTCTCACTGCATCTTGTGGTCAGAAAAGTTTGAGAAACTGCTCTACATAGGCAAATTATAGGTTCAATCTATCCATCTACCTCTTTTTCTCTTCTCTTTTTTTCCATGCTATGCAAACAAGACCATGGAGAGAGGAAGGCAAATTCCATCAATGGGTGGTGTTAAGCCTTTTCTATGAGGTAGCTGCACATTTGGGACACTTCTATGCTGGCGACTTGACATTCTAGTAGATAGATGGTCCTTTTCATCTCTAGCCACATGTTAAAATTACTTGGGAGCTTTTTAAGACTACTAGTGGCTTCCACCCACCTGGAAGCATTTAAATCAGAATCTCTATGTGTAGAGTCCAGGCACTTATGTTAGTTAAAACCTCACCAGGCTTTATAATATGACAGAATGCTTTAAAGCTACTGAGTAGACCCACCCTATTTCCCACTATTCTCTTTGTTTCTCTTTCACCGTAGGCTTCTTTCCCATGAGAAAGTAAAGATTTTAGTCTCTCTTTTCACAGTCTGAAGTAAATCACTATCTTTCTCAATTGGACTTCCAAGGCAAAGATTTCTTTCCATTTATCTATCTGGAGTTTTACAAAGTTGGCCTCTGGATTCCCTTTTCCCAAAGCTAATTCACCACAAAGGCACCCCTCAAGTCAAGGAGCTGGACTTTCATACACCTGCACCTGTCAATCATGGGTAAATACTTTGCAGGCAGGGTTGCTGGGTGCTGTGGGATTAACATAAACTCCCAGGTATTGCCAGCTCTGAGCCTCAGGCAAGCTTGTGACTAAGTGACTCCAGTAGTCTGAGGACAGTCCTTACTCAGAAGGGTCTTGGGAAGCAAAAGCAAACATAGGCATGAGAGGGTAAAAAAAAAAAAATCCCATGTGATCTTGGCTTATACCTAACAGAACTTGTGCAAGAATGGATATTAAGGTGGGTATTGTACACAGCAGAGCTTAGTAAATACCAAGTCTGGAGTTTAAGGGATAGGCTGAAGAGATTTTGCAGGTTTGTAAACATTTTTGCCAATTTGAACATACTTTTGTTTGCGTTTGGTTTTTCTCCTCAGTGGTAAGAGCTAGGCACAATAAGGTAGCTAGGATATTATAAACCCCATCTCTAAAAAAAAAAAATGAGCTACAATAAGGTAGCTAGGATATACAAATTTGGCAAAATTTGTATTTTGCCAAGGACCAAGATGAACCATGATTTCAATTTTTTAGTACTTTATTTTCATCGGTTTGAAAATTAGGACTTTTGCTCTTTTTTGGCTTATGGCACCTTTTTGGTTTTCACACTTTCTCAAAGACCAGTAACTTAGAATCTAAATTATGATTGCTTATTCTTTCAGTATCTAGGGGAAAGTTGATTTAATCTTGACAAAATGTATTCAATTAAAATAATTTTTCTTTCTTTCTTTCTTTCTTTTTTAATTTTTTTTTGCACACAAAACAATAAACATTTTCTAAAAATACATACAAACAAAAAGATGCGTATCAAACATATTAGGAAGGTTGCACATGGGAAGTCAGGGAATAGAAATGGGGGGTGGGAATTAAAATAAATGAGAGAGGGACTTTATATGGATCAGTGATAATAACTCAATCCTCTATTTGACAAAGAAGAAGGAGAAAGAAGAGGAAGAAAAAGAAAGTGGGATAAAGGATCAGAAAGGGAGGAAAATAGAAAAAATTAGAGTATGACTCCAGGGTAGACCTGTTTTGTTGTCACTGAGTTGGTTGGTTGGTTTGTCTGTTGTATTTTTCATATGTTTTGATATGTTGGCCAGGCTGGTCTCGAACTCCTAGCCTGAAGTGATCAACCCGCCTCGGCCCCCCAGAGTGCTGGGACCACAGGCGTGAGCCACCACGTCCACCCCCCACATTGCTTCTGGCCTCCGTGGTAGACCTCCCAGATGGGGCGGTCGGGCAGAGGCGCTCCTCACTTCCCAGACGGGGCGGCCGGGCAGAGGCGCTCCTCACTTCTTCCCAGACTGGGGCGGCCGGGCAGAGGTGCTCCTCACTTCTTCCCAGACGGGGCGGCCGGGCAGAGGTGCTCCTCACTTCTTCCCAGATGGGGCGGCCGGGCAGAGGTGCTCCTCATTTCTTCCCAGACGGGGCGGCCGGGCAGAGGTGCTCCTCATTTCTTCCCAGACAGGGCAGCCGATCTTTCTTTCTTTTCTTTCTTTCTTCTTTTCTTTTCTTTTCTTTCTTTCTTTCTTTCTTTCTTTCTTTCTTTCTTTCTTTCTTTCTTTCTTTCTTTCTTTCTTTCTTTCTTTTCTTTTCTTTCTTTCTTTCATTCTTTCTTTCTCTCTTTTTTTTTGAGATGGAGTCTTTCTCTGTCACTCAGGCTAGAGTGCAGTGGCGCAATCTTGGCTCACTACAACCTCCGCCTCCCAGGTTGAAATGATTCTCCTGCCTCAGCCGCCTGAGTAGCTGGGACTACAGGCACGTGCCACCATGCCCAGCTAATTTTTGTATTTTTAGTAGAGACGGGGTTTCACCATGTTGTTCTCTTAAATCTTTTCACCTTTTAAGTTTGTCCTTCTCTTCTCCAATTTGCAATAGTGGAGTGTGGCTTGCACCGAAATACTATATTTCTCAGAGCTACTTATTCCCGGAGCCTGGCAGTCTGGGGGCCTGGAGGGGGTGCGTCTAGAAAGCAGCCCTCTCTAAGTTGAGAATAACTATGAGAATTGTGGGTTATAAGGTTTTGAGCAGCTCTGGCCTCCCCATCCTCTTTTGTTTCTACAGTGGAGTGTGACAAGAGAAGGGACCCATCTGAGAGTGACTTCATATTGTGGCTTTCTCCACTTACCTCTGGAAATTTGATTCAGGCAAGTCAGGGGGAGTCTCCGGTATTCTCTGAGAACTCTGTTTTCATTATACAGCTGGAAAATGGAATCTATGATTTGCCTGTAGAGGTTAGAGGTGTATCCTCTTCCAGGAAATAATTACAATTTAGGCAAGTTATACACGTTTGCTTAAGAGAATGCTTTCTGCACATTTCATGTTCTTCCTCTCTATCTTAGCCTAGGGAGAAAACCGTGGGGACTCAGGGCAGGAACTTTAGTGTGATGGGGCAGAAGCTTAATTTTCACATGATTCTCAACAAATGCCAGCACATCACATGTATTATCATGTCCAATGGCTGCAATATGAAGGAGGCTTTTCCGAAATAGTTGCTGCTTTGGTATGGGAAGGGACCTGGTTACGGTTCTTCTGGCCCAGCACAATGTTATGAAATGATGGCCTCTGTGTGAGAACAATGTAAGAGGAGGGGGTTGGAGAGAACCACCTTGGGGTGGTAGAATGAAGAGTAACCAAGACATAAGGGAAGCTGATGAGGATGGCAGCAGAGGAGACTCTCATTCTGCTACATGAGGTGCTCAGAAACCTGGGTTCTACTGAATGCCAATCACCTAAGAAGCAGAGAGACAGCAGGCAGTGTACAGCAGCAGACAGAAGACAGAGACAGCCTAGGAATCACAAGAATGATTTTAGAGGTAGATACCTCTAAGATGGAGGCAAATCTTTAAGCCTATTTATTTACCTATAAATAGGAATGATAGTAGCTGCCCTACCTCTCTAGCTGGGACATTTGTAATGAATAAGTGAAGTAAAGTATGTCAAAGTGCTTGAAATCTATAAAACTGCCCCAGTCACATGCCTTTAGAAAAATACATATTGCCAGAAGCAGACCGACTTGGGCCTCTCCTACCATTTTCTTCGTCAAAGCTGCTGAGATGACGTTCCAGCTTTTCTCGCAGGCAGTTGTTGATGAAAAGGGTTTCCTTCAGGTGCTGCCGCTGGCTCTGGATCTCATCTTCTGCAGCCATTCCACCAGGACATGGAATGAGATGGGAAATGAAGAATGCCGATCACTAAAGGGGTAGTCAGGGGCCTCTCATCAAGATCCCTGCTTTTCACCATTCTTTTGCCAACATAAGGCAACTTTAAGAGCTTTTAAGGTTTCAAACAAAGCATGGCCAAGTGCTAAAAACTCCACAGGGATGCCTCCCACATGGAGATATGGGAAGTATAAGGCAGGTTGACAGGAGGTGGGAAAACACTGAAGGTCTCTGAGTAGCACTAGGAAAGGTATGACCACCCCTTGAGATGACTTATAGGTACTAGGGAATATCTTCCTCTCTACAAAATATCTCTCCTGAACATCTTTTTGTTGTTTTGTTGTTGTTTGACAGTCTCATTCTGTCACTCAAGCTGGAGTGCAGAGGCAACATCTTGGCTCACTGCAACTTCTGTCAACCAGGTCCAAAGGATTCTCATGCTTCAGCCTCCTGAGTGACTGAGACTAAAGGCATGCACCAGTATGCTTGGCTAATTTTTGCATTTTTAGTAGAGATGGAATTTCAGCATGTTTGCCTGGCTGGTCTTGAACTCCTGACCTCAAGTGATCCAACTACCTAGGCCTCCCAAAGGGCTGGGATTATAGGTGTGCCATGCCTGGCCCTGAACATCTTTAACAGATGGTAAAGACCTTCTTCTGCACCTTATTGTGAAATTGGAAAGAGAAATAAGGATGCCTTTGTCAGAGGATGGTATGAGTAATAAAAGCCACATACTTACACCCATCACTGACAAAATGACAAGCCTAATATGGTTTATATTACTATGAAAGCTCAATGAGTGAATTAATATAATCTCTTTCTATTGCATAGAAGAGTATATAAAGCATATAGTCTCCTAACAATCCAAACTTTTGCCCCCAAAGTAAGTCAAACATTCAAGTAAGGGAGAGGAGATATAGGCAAGGTTTTAATCTATACTCACACCAGTGAGGCTACCAACCCAAAGGGCTCTTATATACCTAATGAAGCTCCAATGGCTAGCGTGGAGTTATTCTGGGAAGAGGGCATGCTGGTGGCATTGCTGTTAGATTCATCCTTTTCTCCAGCAGATAGCCTCTTTGTTTATTTAGATTGAATTACAACACTGAGACTAAACTAACAGAGATCTTAAAAATACCTTGGTGCTGCACAAAGATTGAGAACCCTGGCTATTTACCAAAGGGTTGCCAAGATCAAAGTCTTGTCTTTATAGAAATCCCCTGATATTCTAGTAGTCAGATGGAACCTTATGGGAAAGCAAGCACCTGAGGGGAGATGGAGACTGGAGCTTGAAACCCAGGAACCATTATAATTGCACCTCCAAACATATGGACAAGCCTGCCAACATTCTTGGGATGGCTAGAACAGCTTGGGAAAACTGTTCAGGAACTATAATTATCAAGAATATTTCAAGAAGGCTCATGTCTGTAATCCAAGTAATTTAGGAGGCAGGGGTGGGTGAATTGCTTGAGCTCAGGAGTTTGAGGCCAGCCTGAGCAAGAAAGCAAGACCCTGTCTCTACCAAAAAGGCAAAAAATATAGCTGGGAGGAGTGGCATGCATCTGTGGTCTCAGCTACTCAGGAGGCTGAGATGGGAAGGTCATTTGACCTTGGGTTGTAGGTTGTGGTGAGCCGAGATCATGCCACTGCACTCCAGCCTGGGTGACAGAACAAGAGACCCTGTCTCAAAAAATACATATATTTCAGGAAAGATAAGATGTCCCATTTTAAAGAAGGAGATCTGTTAAATGGATATGTACATGTGCGGCAGTAGTGGCAGATTGTCTGCCATAATCTCTTCATTCTCTCCATTCTGGCTTGCTTTGAGTATGCCAGCTTGCAGATGCCAGTCTGGACCAGAGGGACTGAGGTGAGGACAGGAACAGGGCAAATTATCTGACCCATCAGGGACCTGTACTTGAGACTTGATCCCAGAGCTCTCTTCAGCCTAATCACATTTTTAAAGTGAATGTTTAGGGCCTGCCTGCAGAGAATAACATCTCTCAATTTAGACAGAAGTGGTGAGCATGTAGAATGTAGGAGCTACTAAGAGACTGATGGAGCTTTATTTTTCTTATCGAAGGAGCACTTACTGGCTATATCCACAGCAGAGGGGTCTTCCTGTGCATCAAAGAGGAAGGCATTGCTGCTGGGAAGCTGGTGGGAGTCATGCCAGCTGGAATGAGTCAAATATTGTTCATCTAGTGAGTCCTCCAGGACTTCATCCATTTCTTCCTCCTGTACCTCCCTCTTGAGCCAGGTGGAGTAGGCAAGGCAAGGGATTAAACCAAGGCAGCCTGGAACCACAGCTTCATAGCTAGTTCTGATCTGAAGCTCATGGAAGAGGCACCAAAACCAAAAGGACCATCACATCAAAGAGAAAGTATACAGTCCACTTTTGACTAGGAGTAGAGTGTGCCTAGGCTTAGTATAGAAGTGAAAACAGAAGTGATCAGTGCACTGACCTCATAACACACAGATAAGGCAGCAGACTCAACAACTACTCTACAATACACTCAGGGCACACAGGACACACAGTGACCCATACTATTGGCTTCAAAATGCTGCATTCAAATTTTATTTAATATTATGTGGAGTGGTCCATCATATTAAATGCTCTTGAGACAATGCAACCTCCCAGGGCTTTTGCAGACTTTAGACTCCTAGCTCTAAATACTTGGTATGGTTTCAACTTATTTTTCTAGGTAAATTTCTGGCTATAAAGTATCTGCCAACATAATTCAGGACAACTGTAAAGAAACCAGATAGGCATCTCACTTTGTTTTGTAACCTGATAGGTTTTAAAGATACAGAAACCAGGGATCCCTGGTTAGTTTACTTTTCAGTAAGACTGAATAGTTAACTAGTGTGAGAAATTACTAGCAACTAGGAACCAATACAAGAACTGCAAAGAGAACAGAGAACCATTTTTAAAAGGACACATTGTATAATCAGTCAACAAAAAAAGGAACAATCAGCAGTTTCTGCTTTTTCTAGATCTGGGACCTTTAACCTCTTGAGTCCTTGCTTCTGGAATCCTCTCTAGATTTGATCAGTCCATTATCAGCCCCTTCATCATTTAGAGTTACCTGGGAGCCAGTGGCTTTTGCCTGTCTTCATTTTTCTTATCGTTGTGATTTTCTGCAAACCAAAATTAGAAAGAGCTAGTCAGAAATTAAGCAGGTCCCATTTCACACATTGCACACATGGGGCCTATATGATCAGGGACATAACACTTTACATGTGTGTTCAGAATGCTCAGTGAGAATTATTGCAGGGGGCCTCAGGTTGTGTCTTTAGAGAAGTGGCCTGGCAGGCTTACCTGAGCCCACTGGACAGGGTTTTCCTGATATGGTGAATCATCACCATGACGTCAGCTGCCTGAAGCAGAGCAAAAAGTTTAAAATGTCTTTTGTTCCCCAGCTCAAAGAATACTTGCCTGGCTGCCCTTTGGACTTACAACTCCAGTTGTAACCTTCCTTCCTGCCACAGGCTGGTTGCCAGACCAGGACTGTTTGTCCCATAGCTACTCACACACAGAACCTGCTCCAGTCTCTGAGAGGACAAATAGCCCTGTCCTACCTCTACTCCAAAACCAGAGGTACCTTCAAGTCTGTCCCTGTTGTGCTTCCTCAGATGTTCTTGGGGGTAATTCTTTTTTTTTCTTCTCAGTTTGTTAGTGAGAATTGGGGTTGATTCTATGAAAAATATTCCAGTATAAATCAACTTTTCTAACACCAGCTTCTACTATATACAATGCCTTAACTAACCCCAAAAGATTTGGACAGTTTATTGGGACCTGAAAATAAATAAATAAATAAATAAATAAATAAATAACCCTGAAAGAGAAATACAATCATGAACATTAAGATACTACTTCATGCTTCATGCTGTACTGATCTGTACAGCAGCCATGGAATTATGATTTGACCCACTTTACAAATGAGGAAACAGAAATTCAAGAAGGATCAATCATTTGCACGAAGTTAGTAAATACAGTGCTGAGACTAGAGCATTGGTAATTCTGATTCTTAGTCCATGGGTCTTTCCATTCTAACTAGCTGCCTTCTGTCATACTGTTCTTTCTGACCACAAAGATTGAATGGAGACTTCTGCTTCTGGCCAAGTTGGAGTAATAGGGACCAGATTTGTCCTCCACCTTAAACAACTAAGAAACTGGAAAAAGTATTTTAAACTCTAGCTTCAACATTGGATATAGTGCAGTACTATAATAAATAAAAGAGGTGAGCCCTATGATTGCTCCAGTTTGCTGCCTGAGATTGTCAACTGCAGAGCAGGGAGGGAGGACCCAGGCAGAGCCTGGTAGTAAGTTTGAAGTCAGGGTGGCTAGACATCACAGGAAAGACTAGAGAATAGGTTGCTGCACAGACAGAATTCCTTGGATATCTGTCTTCAATCTTCAGCTAAGTATTGATTAGTACATGTATTTGAGGAAATTATGCAAAGCAGGGCAAAGAACTTCCCAAAAGGAATAATCTCTGTAGCTCACACAGAGCTTGCAACACTTGGTGTTTCCATCAGCCAGAGTGAAAATCCCTTTTAACAGAGGGAGCACTGGTTAGAACAGGAGTCCCCAACCCCCAGCACTGGTCCACAGCCTGTTAGGAATGGGGCTGCACAGCAGAAGGTGAGCAGCCAGCAAGAAAGCATTACCACCTGAGCTCAGCCTCCTGTCAGATCAGCGATGGCATTAGATTAGCATTGGAGCACAAACCCTATTGTGAACTGTACGTGCCAGGGATCTAGGTTGCATGATACTCATGAGACTCTAACTAGTCTCAAAAAATAGAATAAAATAAAATAAAGAAGCTAGAGGAAAATATGAAATGATGAAGAGTTACATAGAAGAACTTAAAAAAAGACATAATTGAATTTAGATGAAAAATAAAGTTTGAGATGAAAATACATTGGACAGGATTAACAGCAGATTAGATGGTGCTAAAGAAAGATTAATCAATTCCAAGACATGGAAATAGAAAGAAACAAAGAGAGAAAAGAAAGATACAACAAAAATGAACAGACCATTAGTCAGCTGTGGTAAAATTTCAAAGCAGCTAATACAAATATAACTGGAGTCTTTGAAGGAGAGGATAGAGAGAAAGAATAGAATATACATTATACATATTTGATATATATATGCCAAATATAATATATTGTATATGCCATAGATAAGACTATATATGTCATTATTATTCAAATTTGATGAGAACTATAAACATGCAGACACAAGAAACTAAATAAAGTAAAACAATATGTAAAAGATACAACTATACAAGGTCTTATCTTAATCAAACTGCTTCAAACCAGTGATAAATAGAAAATCTTCCTTCCTTCCCTTCCTTCCTTCCTTCCTCCCTCCCTCCCTCCCTTCCTTCCTTCCTTCCTTCCCTCCTTCCCTCCCTCCCTCCTTCCCTCCCTCCCTCCCTCTGTGGACCAGGCTGGAGTAAACTCGGCTCACTGCAGACTCCCTGCGTCCGGCTCCCGTGATTCTCCTGCCATGGCTCATGGCTGCCCCATCTGGGAGGTGAGGCGCCTCTGCCCGGCCGCCCCATCTGGGAGGTGAGGCGCCTCTGCCCGGCCGCCCCATCTGGGAGGTGAGGCGCCTCTGCCCGGCCGCCCCATCTGGGAGGTGAGGCGCCTCTGCCCGGCCGCCCCATCTGGGAGGTGAGGCGCCTCTGCCCGGCCGCCCCATCTGGGAGGTGGGGAGCGTCTCTGCCTGGCCGCCCCATCTGGGAAGTGAGGAGCGCCTCTGCCCGGCCGCCCCATCTGGGAGGTGAGGAGCGCCTCTGCCCGGCCGCCCCGTCTGGGAAGTGAGGAGCGCCTCTGCCCGGCCGCCCCATCTGGGAGGTGAGGAGTGCCTCTGCCTGGCTGCCCCGTCTGGGAGGTCTACCACGGAGGCCAGAAGCAACGTGGGGGCTGGATGTGCTGGCTCACGCCTGTAGTCCCAGTACTCTGGGAGGCTGAGGAGGGTTGATCACTTGAGGCTAGAAGCTCCAGACCAGCCTGGCCAACATGGCGAAACATATGAAAAATACAACTGTCAAACCAACCAACAAACCAAGCGACAACAAAACAGGTCTACCCTGGAGTCATACTCTAATTTTTTCTATTTTCCTCCCTTTCTGATCCTTTATCCCACTTTCTTTTTCTTCCTCTTCCTTCTCCTTCTTCTTTGTCAAATAGAGGATTGAGTTATTATCATTGATCCACACAAAGTCCCTCTCTCATTTATTTTCTTTAATTCCCACCCCCCATTTCTATTCCCTGTCTTCCCGTGTGCAACCTTCCTAATATGTTTGATATGCATCTTTTTGTTCGTATGTACTTTTAGAAAATGTTTATTGTTTTGTGTGCAAAAAATAAAATAAAATAAAATTAAAAAAAAAAAAAGAAAATCTCAAAAGCGGCCAGAGAAAAAAGACATATTATGTACAGAGGAACAAAAAATAAGAATTATGGAAGACTTCTTGTTGGAAACAATGTAAGCCAGAAAACAGTGGAATATCACTTTTCAAACACTTTTTAAAAACACGAACTGTCAACTAGAATCCTACATCCAGTGAAAACATCTTCCAGAAATGAAGGTGAGTTCTTATGCTCATCAAGATGAAGTAATCCACTATACTGTATCTCTCTTACTGATTGAAACTAAGAACTCTTAGGCCAGGCACAGTGGCCCATGTCTGTAATCCCAGCATTTTGGGAGGCCACAGCAGGTGGATCACTTGAGCTCAGTAGTTCAAGACCAGCCTGGGCAACAGGGAGAAACCCTGTCTCTACAAAAAATACAAAAATTAGCCAGGTGTGGTGGCACACACCTGTAGTCCCAGCTACTTGGGAGGCTGAGGTGGGAGGACTGCTTGAGCCCAGGAAGCACAGACTGCAGTCAGCCAAGATCATGTCACTGCACTCCAGCTTGGGTAAGAGAGCAACACTCTGTCTCAAAATAAAAAACAAAACTCAGATCTCTTGAAAGAATATGAAAAGTGATTACCTGAGTGCTCCAAAGAGGAAACAACAGAATGCAGATTAAGGACCATAGTCAAAACTAAAATAAAATCTACAATGGAGATAACTTTGTATTTTTTCTCTCCACTTTGGGGCACTTGGGAGGAGCTAAGGGTCTTCAGAGCCTGCAGCCAACTTACCTGTGGCAAGTTTTCTGACAAGGATCTCTGTCAGCTGTCTTCCTTGCACCATTTGCTCACAGAATCTCTGTCTCTGGTAGTAGGCAATGCCAGTGTTCCTGAGAAGGCCCTCAAAAGACTTGACTGTGTTCTTCATATGCTGGGTGAAGAGGTAGCAGACACCTCTCCCTTCCTGTATCTTCTGTCATAAGTGGTTCAGTTCTTCAGCCTGAGCCTGAATTAAGGGATCATGTATCCTAAGGTGGGAAAGAAGAGTAAAATGTAAGAGGGAATGTAGTGAATAATAGGTTATAGAAGTTTCAGAGGAGAGATGTCTTAGAATCCCTGTAAGGAACTCCCAAGTTGAATTCTTTTTCTTTTTTTTTGAGACAGAGTTCACTCTGTCACCCAGGCTGGAGTGCAGTGATGTGATCTCGGTTCACTGCAACCTCTGCCTCTGCCCCCACCTCCGAGCTTCAAGCAATTCTCTGTCCTCAGCCTTCCAAGTAGCTCGGACTACAGGTGCCCACCACTATAATTTATATATTTTAGTAGTGCCAGGATAATTTATATATTTTTTGTAGAGATGGGGTCTTGCCATGTTGGCCGTGCTAGTCTCAAACTCCTGATCTGAAATGATTCGTGCATCTCAGTGTTCCAAACTTCTGGGATTACAGGCATAAGCCACTGCACATGGCCCAAGATGAATTCTTGTACAAGTTGTGTGACTCACCTGTGGCAGAAGGAATGAAGAAACAGCATTGGGTTTGTCTGTTATCTTACTAACTTTCCTTTAAAAAGATGCTGCTTTGGTTCCCCACTTTAGCCCAAGTACATTTCCATATGCAGTAACTGGCAGGAAAAAAAAAGCCAGGTTCAAAAGTGTTGGGCAGGTATCTCTGGTATTAATTGAAAGTTAAAAAGAAAAATCAGTGAAAAAGTCAAGAAGGGCAGTATTCTTTTGAATGACATGAGGATAGACTATAATCAGTAAGAAGGCAGTTAAAACTAAAGTTCTGGCCAGGCGCAGTGGCTCACCTGTAATCCCAGCACTTTGGGAGGCCAAGGCAGGTGGATCACCTTAGGTCCAGAGTTTTGAGACCAGCCTGGCCAACATGGCGAAACCCCGTCTCTACTAAAAATACAAAAATTAGCTGGCATGGTGGTGTGCACCTGTACTCTCAGCTCTTTGGGAGGCTGACCTAGGAGGATCGCTTGAACCTGGGAGGTGGAGGTTGCAGTGAGCTGAGATCACACCACTGAACTCTAGCCTGGACAACAGGGTAAGTCTCCATCTCAAAAAAAAAGTAAAGTTCTGAGTAGTAATTTCATTACTCTATGGGGATTTCTGTTTTTTCTAATTATTGTTTAAATATTTCTCTTGGTGATATGGTTTGGCTCTGTGTCCCCTCTCAAATCTCATGTTGGATTGTAATCCAACCAGGGACCTGCTGGAAAGTGACTGGATTATGGGGGTGGATTTCCCCCTTGCTGTTCTCATGATAGTGGTGAGTTCTCATGAGGTCTGGTTGTTTGAAAGTGTAGCACCTCCCTCTTTGCTCTCTCTTTCTCTTCTGTTCTGGCCATGTGAAGACCATGCCTCCTTCCCCTTTGACTTCTGCAATGATTGTAAGTTTTCTGAGGCCTGCCCAGAAGCAGAAGTCTGTACAGCCCACAGAACCATGAGACGATCAAACCTCTTTTCTTTATAAATCACCAGTCTCAGATACATGTTTATAGCAGTGTCAGAATGGCCTAATATACATGGGTTCCAATGTAGAGTGTGAGCTCTGTGAGTCTAAAGACAGTGCCACCTATTACCCAACTTACAGCACCCGGTAGTATGTACACATACAAGTAGTTATTCAGTTAATGTTTAGAGCCATGTAATCCCAGAGCTGGACTGACCATTTACAGTCATCTACCCCATCTAATGCTTAAATTTTCTCCCTGCTATTCTTCTAAGTAGTATCTGCAGGTCCTCTTTCAAACTCTATTCCATAGAGTTACTAGAAAGGGTCAGGGGAAGTAAAGACACACACTGGGGAGGAACAGGGGCTCCAGACCTATCCCCCCTTCAATCAAATACCTCTGCTTTGGTGAGTTTTACACATTTGAGCTTCTATGATTTAATTTCAACAAAGGATTAAAAGAAGTTCCAAATGCTACAATCTACCTTATGTCTGAAAGCCTCTAAGGATAGTCAATGCTGCTCCTGAGCGAATTAATAATTCATTTTCCACACAACAGCTGCTCAGTCATCTATCTAGCCAGTAGCCCTACCAGTTAATACTCCACCTAGTATAATACTTTTTTTAAATTTAGAAGACAAACATTCTTATCATGAAATGCACTTTGGAAAGTTTGAAAATACCTCTTATAGAAAATGTTAATGACAATCACCACATCTATAAATGGGAACAAATATAATAATTACAGAAAATAATTGTTCAGAGTTTTATATGTGTTAGAGATGATTCTAACTACTTGCAATTGTGCATTTAATCTTCATAACCCTCTAAGGTAGATACTGTCAGTATTTCCAGTTTATAAATGAGGTAGCCTAGGTTAATGATGTGCAGAAAAGTGAAGTATATTTGATCAAGGACACACAAATAGAAGCCACATTGCTAGTATTCCAACGCAGGCAGCTGTCTCCATTTTACTAATATGCTATTTAATTGGAAACCCTAGAGACCTAACTAGACCATAGCCTCATTGTGTCTTTATCTAGTTCTGTGCCTGTGTCACACATTTCTGCCCTTCTCCTTGCACAAATTTGCTCTTTGTTCTACCTGTCTGAGTTGCCCCACTTCAAACAGTATTTATACACTTCCCACAGAGGTACCTCCTTACCGGAGCCTTGCAGCTGGCCTTGGCAATTCGGCCAGCTCCCTCTCCTGAAACTGCAGCTCCTCCTCCAGCACAGATTCTATAAGGTCTTTGCACTCTTCACACTCTGAGAAAAGACAGACATGCCTGCATCATGGAAGGCTGGACGTGCTGCTGTGGCCACTGCCTGCAGAGCAGGAGGCAGGGTCTATCTCAAGGATAAAAGTATCCCCAGTACCAGGCTTTACACTGGGATTTCCATATCTTTATTCCTCAGTCTCTCAACTACTTATTCCCTGTTTTAGAGATGAGGAAAGAAAAGCCCACAGGCCAATAAGGTAACTTGACAAGATGATTCAACTACTTGCAATTGTGCATTTAATCTTCATAACCCTCTAAGGTAGATACTGTCAGTATTTCCAGTTTATAAATGAGGTAGCCTAGGTTAATGATGTGCAGAAAAGTGAAGTATATTTGATCAAGGACACACAAATAGAAGCCACATTGCTAGTATTCCAACGCAGGCAGCTGTCTCCATTTTACTAATATGCTATTTAATTGGAAACCCTAGAGACCTAACTAGACCATAGCCTCATTGTGTCTTTATCTAGTTCTGTGCCTGTGTCACACATTTCTGCCCTTCTCCTTGCACAAATTTGCTCTTTGTTCTACCTGTCTGAGTTGCCCCACTTCAAACAGTATTTATACACTTCCCATAGACGTACCTCCTTACTGAAGCCTTGCAGCTGGCCTTGGCAATTCAGCCAGCTCCCTCTCCTGAAACTGCAGCTCCTCCTCCAGCACAGATTCTATAAAGTCATTGCACTCTTCACACTCTGAGAAAAGACAGACATGCCTGCATCATGGAAGGCTGGACGTGCTGCTGTGGCCACTGCCTGCAGAGCAGGAGGCAGGGTCTATCTCAAGGATAAAAGTATCCCCAGTACCAGGCTTTACACTGGGATTTCCATATCTTTATTCCTCAGTCTCTCAACTACTTATTCCCTGTTTTAGAGATGAGGAAAGAAAAGCCCACAGGCCAATAAGGTAACTTGACAAGATGATTCAACTGCAGTGAGGCAGTCAGAATTCACATCCCCTGGGGTCTGACTCCACATCTTTTTCTTTTCTTTTCTTTTCTTTTTTTTTGAGATGGAATCTCACTTTTTTGCCCAGGCTGGAATGCAGTGGCACCATCTTGGTTCACTGCACCTCTGACTCCCGGGTTATTCTCCTGCCTCAGCCTCCCAAGTAGCTGAGATTACAAGTGTGCCCCACCACACCCTGCTAGTTGTTGTGTTTTCAGTAAAGACAGGGCTTCACCATGTTGGACAGGCTGCTCTCGAACTCCTGACCTCTAATGATCCACCCGCCTTGGCTTCCCAAAGTGCTGGGATTACAGTAAGTGAGCCACTGTGCCCGGCCATGACTTCAAATCTTAAGGCCAATTTATGAAGCCTTAGAGCCTTTTAAGTAAAACATGAACATAAGGGCATGAAATAATGACTTGCTCTGTGTTTGGGAAGATACTAAGAACTGTAGGACTGATGGTCCTCCTGTTTCAAGAGTTTCAATAATCCCAAGATATTTCAAAGATTTAAACATTTATCTGTATACAGCTGTGTAAAACTGTATATAGAGGAGAAAGATCCACATGATATATGCCCAAAAGCTAATAGGTGGTGTCTTGAAGGGAGAACCAACACATAGTGTTTTTCATAGTACTGTTGCAGTAGGTTTTTAAGAATTATCATCATATGATCATTACCACCATCCAAAGAGGTAGTTCCTACTCTATTACCATTACAGATGAGAAAACTGAGGCACAGTGACAATAAGTTAGATTTGAACCCAGGAAATTTGGCCCTAGGGTATAGGCTCTTTAATCACTGCACAATAATACCTTTATACTAAGGTCTTAGGTAGTATCTTTCTTCTTCTCTAGCTTGAGAAATTTTTTCCCACAATTATAATGGATGAAGGTTTTCTTTTTTAAACTAGTTTTTCCACACACCAAAGCTCATCTTTTCACTTCTTTAATAAGTGGGCTTTTGGCTTTACTTTTCTATGACAGTAATTTAGTCAGCAACTTTTAGCCACCGCCACACAATGATTTATTTAAAAATAATTGTAGAAATTGGAAAGCAAACTCAATTTCAATGTTAACCAGAATTCTCTTCTAATATCCCTGTTCCTCTCATGCCCTTGTTCCCATGTTTCCTTGTCATTACAGCTTCCCTTCCTTGACTATTAGTAACAGGTTTGGGATTTTACAGTGGATTTAAAAATGTGAGAGCTAACTGCAGAGAGGAAAGGGCCAGCCCCTAACCTGGCCTGGCCTTCTACTGAGAACGGCGGTCTTTTCCACTTGGCTTTGTTTTCATTTTGGCCATATGTCTCATAGCTCTGATCCTGGACGTCCACCTGCAGTTGCTTGCTGTCTGTAAAGTTGACACTCAGAGACAGAAAGGGTGTTACAAAGTCTCTGATTTTTCTGGAAATACCCACAATCTAACCAGAACATGAGGAATGGCTTATCTGAACTTATGTGGGAAGAGAATCTTGATCCAGGTATCATAAAGACTTTTCTCCATGTCTGCTATTGAAATTCACATCTCCACATATCTGTGACTCAGTTGAGAATAGGTAAAGTTCCTTCAAGGCAGATAGTGTATACTATTTCTCCTTTCATCCCTGGTGCTGTGGTGCTGTTGGCACAGTGCTTTGCAAATGGGAGCTTTTAAAAATTTAAATTGAATCCTGAGATGTTTTAACCAACAGTGATGTTACATGTTTGTAGAATCTGATATTCATTGCTGAGAGGGGAAAGACAGTTTCATGCTTAAACCAAGGTTTTAGTCTCTATTCCTCACTACACTCGCCCTGCAAACTTTACACCTTTGTGCCTCAGCTTTTCTGTCCTTGGCAAATTGAGAGTAAAATGCCCACTTCTACCTTTCTGGGAGTGTAGTTAGGATAAAATTAATTTTGATAGAGAATAAAGTCTGCAGTGTTTCATTTCACAGAGGAAAGATGGACAATCATTTATCACTTTGGTGACCATGCCCCTATGGGACCTACTGTATTTCTGCAGGTGATTGGCCAGGGAGTAGGCAGTAGCTTTGGATGTCAGGAATTTCTCTGCGAGGTCTCGAAAATTCTCTTTGCACTTTTCCAGTTCAGAGCGCAAGTACTGATTGGTTTCCAGGATGCTCATTTCTGCCCTTGGACCAAAACAAGTGGTGGGAGACACTGCCATGCTGAAGCTTGTGGAGGAAGTAGAATCAGAGCCTAGGGAGAATAAACCCAAACAAATAATAAATTAAAAACAAATGCATGGATTATGGTAGTGGTTGCACTACTTGGGTAAATTACTAAAAATTATTGAACTGTACAATTATAATGGGTAAATTTTATAGTATGTAAATTATACCTCAGTAAAGTTTCTTTACATTAAACAAAGGATTTAAACAAGTCAAAAGAAAGCAGATCTGATTCATAACTTACTTTTGGGATAAACTTTGTCAGCATCCCACAACTCTGAGAATCCTTAGCCGCAAAAACAAGGCACAAGGTGCCTAAGCTTAGAGTCTAAGGTACTGTCTGTGGTTCAGGCTCTGATAGGAATGCCAGAGGTAAGACCCAGTGCCAGGTAACAGTCTGGAGTCACAATCAGAATTAGAAGGTGGGAGTGTCATGGAATGTTAGGATCTCTGCCTTCCAGGTGTCTAGGCCATGTGGAAACACAGGTCTCTTCTGAAGGTCACCACCAACGGAGAGCACTGCCTCAGCAGTCATTCTCAGTATTTGTATACCCTTGTGACAATACCACAGGCCTATCTCTTTATAAAATTCAACCATATTTTCATTGTTTATTATTGCAAATGCATAGAAAATATCAAGGAATACATATTTCCCCAAGTTCTATTGTTGTATTAAGGACTGTCATGAAGTCATTTTCTTTCTAATGAAAAATTTAACACTTTTAGATAGTCTTGACATTCTTCTTTGGTTCTCCAGTTTTCCACATCATTTATATTATAAGAAAAAAAATCCTGAATATTCTTTTTTTATTTATTTATTTATTTTTATTTTTATTTATTTTTATTTTTTATTATTATTATTATTTTTTATTATACTTTAGGGTTTTAGGGTACATGTGCACAATGTGCAGGTTTGTTACATATGTATCCATGTGCCATGTTGATTTCCTGCACCCATTAACTCGTCATTTAGCATTAGGTGTATCTCCTAATGCTGTCCCTCCCCCCTCCCCCCACCCCACAACAGTCCCCGGAGTGTGATGTTCCCCTTCCTGTGTCCATGAGTTCTCACTGTTCAATTCCCACCTATGAGTGAGAACATGCGGTGTTTGGTTTTTTGTCCTTGCGATAGTTTACTGAGAATGATGGAACACTTTTACACTGTTGGTGGGACTGTAAACTAGTTCAACCATTGTGGAAGTCAGTGTGGCATTCCCTCAGGGATCTCGAACTAGAAATACCATTTGACCCAGCCATCCCATTACTGGGTATATACCCAAAGGACTATAAATCATGCTGCTATAAAGACACATGCACACGTATGTTTATTGCGGCACTATTCACAATAGCAAAGAGTTGGAACCAACCCAAATGTCCAACAACAATAGACTGGATTAAGAAAATGTGGCACATATACACCATGGAATACTATGCAACCATAAAAAATGATGAGTTCGTGTCCTTTGTAGGGACATGGATGGAAAATTCCTGAATATTCTGCTCAGTGTGTGAATAATTGATTTACATGGATTTAGAGGACAGGTGCAAGCGGTTCACACCTGTAATCCCACCACTTTGGGAGACCAAGGTGGTTGGATCACTTGAGCTCAGGAGCTTGAGACCAACCTGCGCAGCATGGCGAAACCGTGCCGCTACAAAAAAGTTTAAAAAATTAGCTGGGCATAGGGCCAGGAACAATGGCTCATGCCTGTAATCCCAGCACTTTGGGAGGCTGAGGCCAGTGGATCATGAGCTCAGGAGATCGAGACCATCCTGGCTAACATGGTGAAACCTCATCTCTACTAAAAATACAAAAAATTAGCTGGTCATGGTGGCGGGTGAGCCATGATCACTCACTGCAAGCTTGGGTCCAGGTGTTTTTTGCTGTAGTGAACCAAGATCATGCCACTGCACTCCATTCTGGATGACAAAGTGAGACCCTGTCTCAAAAAATAAAAGCAAAATAAATAATAGAAGGATTTTGGTCAATGTCTTAATATACTTCTTGCTTCAAACTCATGTTATACTGGCATCTTTTCCCCCACTGGGGAAGCATGTTAATTTTTTGTTGTTTTTGCTTTTTTTTAATAGACAGGGTCTAGCTCTGCTGCTCAACCTGGAATGCAATGGTGTGATCACAGCTCTCCTCAGCCTCAAACTCCCAGGCTCAAGGGATCCTCCTGCCTCAGCCTCCTGAATAGCCAGGACTACAGGCACATGTCATCATACTCAACTATTTTGTGCGTGTGTGTGTGTGTGTGTGTGTAGATGGGGTCTCACTATGTTGCCCAGGCTGGTCTCAAACTCTTGGGCCCAAGTTATTCTCATACCTTGGCCTCCCAAAGTATTGGAATTACAGGTGTAAGCCACCACACCTGGCCCATGCTGGCTTTTCACTTAACTTGAGAACAAGCTTGATATTCACAACTCCTAACCCCACTCTCCTCTTCCATATGTGGGTTGCTTTGTGTTATAATCTCTATATACATATTTTCTGCTTGTCACTTATGATTTTCATTCTAACTCCACATGCTTTCTTTCCAATTTGTCACAATTGCTGAAATAATTTATGTATATCTCTTTAAATACATGTAGTTGCCACCTAATTTGGAATGACTTATAAACTGTTACTATTTTATAGTTTGAAGCAGTTTTTATGGAACACTAATGATTTGCATTGAGCCAAAGCCATTGGCCTGAGGATATATTCTCAGACAGAGCATGGTAAAAATCAAGTTAATGAGTCTGTGGCGGTGGTGATCAACAGTATTCCTGTGCAATGGGGTTTAGTGGGATAGAAACTGAGGTTTTAAAGACAAGCATAGATAGGCAGAAGAGAAGTCATCCCCTGATGTACCTCTTCCTTTCCTATGTATCAATTCCTCCCTGGTTTTTTGAGACTGAGATAGGGAAACTCTTATGGAATATCTGTCCTTTCCCTTCAGCTGCCTGACTTTCCTGGGCTACTGGCCTACACATGTGTAATCATGGTCACTTCCACATTCATGACAAACAGTAGGAAGCAGGACCAACAAACTGCATACCCTACATGCTAACCTGAAACTATAGTGTGTGATAGTTTATGAGGCATATCAGAAGCTATATGATTTTAGTCCTTTTAAATTTATTAAGATTTATTTTACGGGCTAGCATATGGTCTATTCTATAGAACATCCCATGTGTACTTGAGAGGAAGTGTATTCTGTTTTTCTTGAGTGGAGTAGTCTATAGATGTCTGGTAGTTTATGTTGTTTAAATCTTTTGTTTCTTTATTGATCTTCTGCATAGTTGCTCTATCCATTATTGAAAGTTGTCGTATTAAAGTCTCTGTCTACTATTGTTAAGTTGTCTATTTCTCCCTTCAATTCTGTCAGTTTTTGCTTCCTGTGTTTTGAGGCTCTGTTAGATGCATGTGTATTTATAATTGTACTCTCTTCTTGATGGATTCACACTTTTATCATTATGAAATAGCCCTCATTCTCTTTAGTAACTTTTTTTGTGTTAAAGTCTCTTGTTTATTTTGTCTGGTATTAGAATAGTTGTTACTGAAACACCAGAGGTTTGATTTAAGTCTTGCTGTTCACTGCACAGAAAGCCAATCACTGAGCCAACTAGCATTGCCAGGGAAGAAGTCTTTCATCAGGTACTGCAACTTAGGAGATGGGAGATCAGTCTCAAATCCATCTTCCTGACCAATGAAAATTCAGGGTTTAGATAGCAGGGAAGAAATGGAACTACATGCAGGAAAACAGGAATTAGGGAGAGGTAAGAAAGAGGAATTGGTCAACAGGAAGCAGGTGGTCACTTAGGAAATTATGATGGGATAAGGGGTCTGACATTTCATTGTCCAGATGTGGTACTCTGGTAAATTTCAGTTCTTTGATACTATCTGGAAGTCCCGATGGTTGGTTTCCTGAGAAAGGAACTCAGATAATACAAATGTAACTTTCTCAAATTTCGAGACTGAAAGGGTCAGTTTCTATGTTTATTCAAAAAAAATGAGAAACATCAGTTCTATGGGACAGTTGGGTTGGTTTAAAAGTCACTTCAGCTTTCTTATGGTTGCTAATTACAGAATTATGTTACATTGTATGGCAAAGGGATTTTGCAGATACAATTAAATTAACCTTAAAATGGGGAGATTATAAAAGTTGACTAATCTAATAACATGGGCCTTTAAAGTCTGGGTCTAAAGGTCAGAGGTCAGCAAACTAAGAAGTCAGAGAGATCCAAAACATGTTAGTGATTCAATGAGGAAAAAACTCTTCGTTGCTGACTTTGGTGATGGTGAGAGTCACAAATAAATAAAGTCCTCAACTAATTATGAAGTCAACAACTTCATAATTAGTGCTACCTGCAAATATGGGCTAACAATATTTTTAAATGCATTTACAATACGTAGTGAACAGATTCACATTGTCTCTGCCTACTCTTCTCTTTCACTTTGTCCCTGCATGCTACTATGACTGTCTAGAAGGGAGGACACAAACACCAGGGCTTTGTGCAGGCTTCTCTCCTTTCCTGGAATGCTATGGCTCTCTAGAGCCAGATAGCACTGCTGAAGGTGGCTGAGTACAGGCAACTGATGGTGTTAGAAGCCACAGGCCCTTGATTAATCCAGGCTCTAACCTTCACCCACCTCAAAGTCCTAAGAGTCCTCCTTATAGCTTTCTATCAGATTTATACAGATTATTACCCACAAACCTTGCTTCTCCTTGGACCCCTAAGGCCAGGGTTTCTAATATCTTCATCATTTTTGAGGTATCTAGTAACTCTTCTTCCTGGAGCTTCAGTTACTTCATCCCCACTGCCAAGTGAAAAGTTACCAGATGACCAGCACAAAGCCTCATATGCAAATCAGGGCTAAACAGTGACTGTATGATATTTTGTCTAGATCAGCCATGGATATTTTCAAATGTGACAAGAATATTATTTCTAAAAGTTCCACACTACAGAAACACACTAGAACTTACTTCCCACATTAAAAGACAATCTGGAGGAGTGGCTATCACATCTCAGGCCAAGCATTAATCTTTCCAGGATTACAACTTGGCTCCCAAAGTTGCCAAGCTATTGCTTAGATAAATTATTTAATCTCTGTTATACCAAAATTATTGTCAGGCACCCACAATTTGGCACCTGGCTGCTATACCTCTATGAAGACTAGAATTACCTATGATTAAGAGTTCAAAATAAGCTTTCTTAATCAATTCAGACCTGTCTCACATACTTTTAGTTTTACAATTGATAACCATGAAGGAATTCTGAGTGGAGGTGCCCTTACCTTGAGCTATCTTTATGGCTCAAACCAATAGGACAATTTGCTGAGGCCTCAGAGATCCACTCCCTCCAGGGAATCCCTGATTTCCCAAAATTTGGTTGAGATCCAAGGTTTATTTTGCTGTACAACTCATTTTCTAGAGTTTTACTTGCTTCCAAAAATGAAGGCAAGTTTTCCTGCTTCCATGATGATGGAGAGCAGGCAATTCCTTTCTGGGGTTTCAGTTCACTTCTAACAGGGAAGGAGAGTTTGAGTTTTTTCCTGCTTCTAGGATGGTATAGATCAGTCTTCAGCCTGGGCCCCATTCCTAGGTAACTAACTGAATCTGTGTTTTGTCTTGGAAATTCTCCTAAACGACTAAAGTTAAGATTAACAACCAATTGATCATAATTTCTTCTTACCATTAGAGTGCTAAGCAATCATATAAATTGTGTGATCATTAATTTTCTGAACTGTTTTTTGTTTTTTGTTTGCATTTTTATTGTTGTTCCCTTCTTTTCCCCATTGGGTTTGACCAGTTCTATCTGACTTGATCAAATCCAAAGGAAAGTCCCAAATTATGAGGACAAGGCCTCTGAATTGGGTAATTCTCTGCAGAAAAAAAATAAATAAATAATAAAAATTTAAAAAGAGGGAGAGCAGGGAAAGAAAAATAAATAAATAAATAAATAATAAATAACTAAGCAGCCATCAAGAAAATAAAGGTTTTCGCTTGGCACAGTGGCTCATGCCTGTAATCTCAGCACTTTGGGAGGCTGAGGCAGGCAGATCATGATGTCATGAAATTGAGACCATCCTGGCTAACACGATGAAACTCTACTAAAAATACATCTCTACTAAAAATACAAAAAAATTAGCCGGGTGTTGTGGTTGGCAACTTTAGTCCCATCTACTCAGGAGGCTGAGGCAGGAGAATGGTGTGGACCTGGGAGGTGGAGCTTGCAGTGAGCCCTGATCATGCCACTGCATTCCAGCCTGGGCGACACAGTGAAACTCCTTCTCAAAAAAAAATAAAAAAGAGAGAGAGAAAGAGAAAATAAATGTTTTGACTACCCGAGGGGCTTTATTTATATAACAAGGCCACTTTTGCTAGCCAAACCAAACTAAAAAAGCAATGATTGTCACCTCATACCCCAGGCTGCAGTTCTGTAGCTAAGGTTCTGCCTCTTTTTTTCACCATGACAACCTGGGTTCGGTTCCTAAATCAATTTCTTTCCAGTTTGATATTTGTGTTACTTTTGAACATTTTTTATCCAGGGAGCTTTCTTAGCAGGATCTTTGTTGGCTTTCACTCCAGCTGTTACAGAACAGCTTGACTGAATTCAAAATCCAGAAGGTTAGACGGTATCCTGGGAAGATGGTGGAATGAGTAGCACCTGGAATCTACACAACAACTGCATGGGCAGGATCTGTCTGATGTAAATATGTCAGAACTCTGGAGCCTACTGAAGGCTTGCAACTTCTAGAGGAAGGCCCAGATGGTAAATTGTAGGTAATTTCAGTCAATTTCGGTCCTTAGCACAATAGCAGCTACCCAACACTACCCCCAAGGCAGTCAGCTTGTGTTCCTACAGTAAGCTGCTCACATCTTTCAGGATCCAGAATGGGCAAAAAAGATGCTGTCTCCAAATATTGGGGGTCAGGGCCGGGTGCAGTGGCTCATGCCTGTAATGCTAGCACTTTGGGAGACCGAGGTGGGTGGATTACCTGAGGTCAGGAGTTCAAGACCAGCCTGGCCAATGTGGTAAAACTCTTATCTCTACTAAAATTAGCCAGGTGTGGTGGCAGGCACCTATAATCCCAGCTACTCAGGAGGCTGGGGCACAAGAATCACTTGATCCAGGAGGTGGAGGCTTCAGTGAGCTGAGATCACACCACTGCACTCTAGCCTGGGTGACAGAGCAAGACTCCATCTCAAAACACACACACACACCCACACACACACACACATTGGGGCTCTGTTCTCTAATGGCTGATTGCAGCACAGAGACAAAGAGGCTCGCAGCTACTGTTGTACCTTCCCCCATTGTAGCAAGCTCCTCACCCTAAGCTGAAGCAACTTCCAGAAAGTTTAAAGGGATGGTACCCTTGTTTCACCCTCCCTCAATTTTTCTCTTTTTCCCCTTTTGGGAGCCAGACATTAAAGGATAAAATATTCAAGAATAACTGCATATATAGGTAAAATTAGGGAGTGACCACACACCCAGGGAAAAGTTCAGGCTCAGAAAACATCTATGAAGACCACAAGTTTATACCTCAGGCTGATCTTTGGCATAGAGACAACCTACAATAATAATAATAAAAAAAAAAAACAGAAAAACAGCAAACCCTGAGGAAGGAGGAGAATCTAATTTCTAGAGTTAACCACACTAGTGGATTCAAATGTCCAGTTTTCAACAACAACAATAAAAATACATAAAAATTAAAAATGAACCAACAGAAACTCTTACTGAAAAATGCCTGATAGTCAAGTTAAGATTACGCCATGGGGGAGAAAATGAAAAGAAAAATAATGAATAATTAAAGAGAGAGAGAGAAAAAAACAACCTGCTGGATGTGCTACTTGAGAGACTTTGAAACAGCTGTCTTAAATGTGCCCAAAGAACTAAAGGAAGATGTAGCATAAGACAAGAAAATGACGCATGAACAAAATGAAAATATAAATAAAGGATAGAAAATCAAAAAAGAAAGAAAAAAGAAGTGCTGGATCTGAAAAGTAAAATAAGCAAAATAAAAAATTAACTAGAGGGATTCAAAGTCAAATTTGAAGAAAGATGAGCAGGCAGAAGAAACAGTCAGTGAACCCAAAGATAAGGCAATGGAAATCATCCAGTTTGAGGAACAGAAATAAAAAAAGATTGAAGAAAAGTGAACAGAGCCTAGTTGACCATCAAGTGGACCAACATATGTGTTGTGCAATTCCTTTTTTTGTTGTTGTTTTGGGGGTGGGGAGTAGGGGTATGGAGTTTCACTCTTGCTGCCCAGACTGGAATGCAATGGCACGATCTCGGCTCACCGCAACCTCTGCCTCCTGGGTTCAAGCGATTTACCCACCTCAGCCCCCTTAGTAGCTGGGATTGCAGGAATGCACCACCATGCCTGGCTAATTTTGTATTTTTACTAGAGATGGGGTTTCTCCATGTTGGTCAGTCTAGTCTCAAACTCCTGACCTCAGGTGATCCTCCTGCCTCAGCCTCCCAAAATGCTGATATTACAGGCATGAGCCACAGCACCCAGCCTTGTATTGTGGAATTTCTAAAGAAGAGGGAGAGAAGGGCAAGAGAATATTTGAAGAAATAATGGCTGAAAACTTCCCAAATTTGATGAAAGACCTGAATAAAAACACAGTAGCCAGACAAACTCCAAGTAAGATAAACTTAAAGAGACCTATACCAAAACACATTATAATCAAACTTTCTTTTTTTTTTTTTTTTGAGACGGAGTCTTGCTCTGTCACCCAGGCTGGAGCGCAGTGGCACAATCTCAGCTCACTGCAAGCTCCCCCTCCCAGGTTCACACCATTCTCCTGCCTCAGCCTCCTGAGTAGCTGGGACTACAGGTGCCTGCCACCACGCCCAGCTAATTTTTTGTATTTTTAGTAGAGATGGGATTTCATCATGTTAGCCAGGATTGTCTTGATCTCCTGACCTCGTAATCCACCCACCTCGGCCTCCCAAAGTGCTGGGATTACAGGTGTGAGCCACCACACCCAGCCACTATAATCAAACTTTCAAAAGTCAAAAACCGAAAATCTTTAAATTGGTAAGAGAAAAGCAACTGATCACATGTAAGAAATCTTTAATAAGATTATCAACAGATTTCTCATCAGAAACTTTGGAAGCTGGAAGGACAGGAAATCAAAAGCTGCTAATGGCCAGGAGCAGTGGCTCACGTCTGTAATCACAACACTTTGGGAGGCCAAAGTGGGCAGATCACTAAAGGTCAGGAGTTCAAGAACAGCCTGGCCAACATGGCAAAACCCTGTCTCTACTAAAAACACAAAAATTAGCCAGGCATGGTGGTGGGTGACTGTAATCCCAGCTACTTGAGAGACTGACGTTCAAGAATCACTTGAACCTGGGAGGTGGAGGTTGCAGTGAGCCGAGATCACACCACTGCACTCCAGCCTGGGTGATAGAGTGAGACTGTCTTAATAAACAAACAAACAAATGAACAAAAAAAGCTGCCCGTGAACAGGAAAAGGATCAATAAATGGGTATTCCAAAAAGTCAAAAGTCACACAAATATCAAGCCAAAATAAACTGGTTCCCTGGCTGGAAATTGAACCCAGGCTATGGCAGAAAAACCACAGAAATTTAAGTACTGAACTGCAAGGTAGAGCAGATTTTATTGTGAATCCTGGAAGGGATCCAGAGCAGGCAGTTTGAGCTTATGAAGAATTTTAACTTTGTTTTGGGTCAAATTTTGCTGTTTCATTTAGTCAGGAGATTTTTTTTCCCCTACACAACACATAATATTGTCAAGAGAATTCTTAAGGGTAGCCATGACACTAGTATGTGCCTTTCTTTTAATTTGATCTTCCTATCAACTGTTTCAAAATAAGAGATCTCTAAAATCTGTTTTTTTTTTTTAAATTCAGGTGTCTAATTTAAGGGATCCATCTTCAGGCCATTGGCAACTAGAATATCCAATGGTGTAATTATTCCAATGGCAATTCAACCAAATAGCCTCTTTGTGGAAAGCCCAGAATGTCATTTTCCAAGTTAACTTCCTGGGAAGGGCATAGAAGAGGCAATCCCAAAGATTCCCCTCCAAGAAAAAAGTTCAATGTAAGGAGTAGGCCACAGATGGTTAAGGATGATGTTTGCCTCCAGTAACCCACAATTTTATGGGGGCTTCCAGTCACAGACCTGTGAATCTGTGATACCAGGTAAGCCCTCTTGGGATTGAGCTTTCCTAGGACTAACCAGGCCACAATAATTGAGAAAACAAAAGCCTCAAAGGGATAGGACTTCTTAAGACAAACCCCAAGAGCTTGACATAGTCAGAACAAAAAGTGTGTTAACCCAAACAGGGAACCCACCCAGCCATTTTCAGACAGGCCACCTAATATGACCTGAAAATTACCACCTCTTACCCGATAGCGGAAACCAAGAGAAAGTGCTCCTACTTGGTCACAAGTCAAGCTCTCAAGGACATAAAATAAGATGAGAAGGGGGTATGCAACCAGTACCCCCTTTTATGACAGAATAACACACAGAGACAAAGACAAAGAACAGACAATTTCTGGAAAGAAAGGGATTAAACAATATGAATTGGTACCACAAAGTACCAAAAAGCACACAAGAGTCACTATACCCAAGACTAGTCACACAAATCCTTTTCTCCAATTAATCAAGATTTTGGAGAGGGAAAAGAAAGAAACAGTGATTTTTACTGTCCACTTAATCAGATTCCACACAGACAAGGAGGCCAGGAGCCTGGCTGGTAAAAAATATTCTTACCCTTAAGACAGCTGATCAGATCCTGGGTTCTTCATTGCAGCTTCTGTAGCAGGAATAGCCACAGACAAAACTCCTCAGACACTGAGTCAAAGAAGGAAGGGGTTTATTTGGCTGGGGGCATCAGTAAGACTCCTGTCTCAAGAGCTGAGCTCCCTGAGTCAGCAATTCCTGTCCCTTTTAAGGGCTCACAACTCTAAAGAGGTGTGTGTGAGAGGGTCATGATAGATTGAGCAAACAGGGGGTACATGACTGGGGGCTGCATGCACCAGCAATTAGATCAGAACAAAACAGGATAGGGATTTTCACAGTGCTTTTCTATACAATGTCTGTAATCTATAGATAACATAACCAATTAGGTCAGGGCTCGATCTTTAACAACTAGCCCAGGGTGTGGTGCTGGGCTGTCTGCTTGTGGATTTCATTTCTGCCTTTGAGTTTTTACTTTTTCTTTCTTCGGAGGCAGAAATTGGGCATAAGACAATATGACGGGTGGTCTCCTCCCTTACTTCCAGAAAAACAGAGCTTTGCTATCCTGCTTACAGCTCCAAAACTGTAGGGGCCAATGGAAACCCTCCCTCTGAACCCTCTGAAGTTTCTCTCAAAAATCAAGTCACAAAAGGCAGATTAATTGGAGAAAATGTGTAAAATGTACGAACATGTACATGGTGAGCACCACAGAGTGATTACCCTACCCTACCCACTGTCAGGCCTCTGAGCCCAAGCTAAGCCATCATATCCCCTGTGACCTGCAGGTATACATCCAGATGGCCTGAAGTAACTGAAGAATCACTAAAGAAGTGAAATTTAAATGGGCTGTTCCTGCCTTAACTGATGACATTCCACCACAAAAGAAGCGAAAATGGCCAATCCTTGCCTTAACTATGACATTACCTTGTGAAATTCCTTCTCCTGGCTCAAAAAGCTCTCCAACTGAGCACCTTGTGACCCCACCCCTGCCCACCAGACAACCACCCCCTTTGACTGTAATTTTCCTTTACCTGCCCAAATCCTATAAAACGGCCCCACCCCTATCTCCCTTTGCTGACTTTCTTTTCAGACTCATCCCACCTGCACCCAGGTGAAATAAACAGCCGTGTTGCTCACATAATGCCTGTTTGGTGGTCACTTCACAAGGATGCGGGTGAAATTTTGGTGCCATGACTCAGACCAGGGGGCCTCCCTTAGGAGATCAATCCCCTGTCTTCCTGCTCTTTGCTCCATGAGAAAGATCCACCTACGACCTCTGGTCCTCAGACTAACCAGCCCAAGGAACATCTCACCAATTTTAAATCCAGTAAGCAGCCTTTTTTTACTCTCTTCTCCAACCTCTCTCACTATCACTATCAGTGCAAACACTGTTTTTGTCCATTCTGTGAGTGGACATTTGGGGGCTCATAGAGACCAATGGTAAAAAGGTGAATAACCAAGGAAAAAAACTAGAAGAAAGCCATCTGATAAACTGCTTTGTGATGCATGCATTCATCTCACAAATTTAATCCTTTCTTTCATACAGCAGTTGGGAAACACTGTTTTTGCAGAATCTTTGAAGGGATATTTGGGAACGTTTTGAGGCCTATGGTGAAAAAGGAGACATCTTCAGATAATATAGAAAGAATCTTTCTGAGAAACTGCTCTGTGAAGTGTGCATTCATCTCAAGGTGTTAAATCTTTATTTTGATTCAGCAGTTTGCGTACACTTTTTTTAATCCATTCTGCAAATGGAAAATTGGGAGCTGATTGAGGCCAGTGGTGAAAAACTGAATATCCAAGGATAAAAACTTGAAGGAATCTGTCTAGAAACTGCTGTGTGATGGGTGCATTCACCACTCAGAGTTAAAACTTTCTTTTCACTCGGCAATTTGAAAAATTTTTTTGTTGTATCTGCAAATGGGTATTTCAGAATGCATGGAGGCTTATGGTGAAAAAAATCTACACATAAAAACTAGATGGAAGCTTTCTGACAAACTTCTTTGTGATGTGTGAATTCATCTCACAAATTTAAAACGTTCTTTGGATTCTGCAGTTTGGAAACACTGTTTTTGTCCATTCTGCAAATGGACATTTGGGAGCTCATTGAGGCCAATGGCAAAAAAGCAAATATCCCAGGATAAAAAAGTAGATGGAAGTGGTCTGAGAAACTGCTTTGTGATGTGTGAATTAATTGTGCACAGTTAAAACATTCTTTTCATTCAGCAGTTTGGAAACACTGTTTTTGTAGAATCTGTGAAGGGATATTTGGGAGTGCATTGAAGCCTATGGTTTAAAAGGAAACATCTTCAGATAAAAGCAAGAAAGATCCTTTCTGAGAAACTGCTTCCTGATGTGTGCTTTCATCTCCAATATTTAAAACTTTCTTTGGATTCAGCAGTTTGGAAACCTGTTCTTTTGCCTTCTGCAAAGGGAAATTTGGGAGCTCATTGAGGCCAATGGCAAAAAAAGGGAGTATCCCTCGATAAAAACTAGAAAGAAGCTTTCTGAGAAGCTGCTTTATGATGTGCATATTCGTCTCCCAGAGTTAAAATTTTCTTTGGATTCAGCAGTTTCAAAAAAATCTTTTTGTCTGTTCTTCAAATGGACATTAGGGAGCTTATTGAGGCCAATGGCAAAAAAGCAAATATCAAAGGATAAAAACTAGAAGGAAGCAATCTGAGCTACCACTTTGTTTATGTGCATTCATCTCACAGACTTAAACCTATGTTTTCATTCAGCAGTTTGGTAACCCTGTTTTTGTAGAAACTGCAAGGGATATTTGGGAGTGCATTGAGGCCTATGGTGAAAAAGGAGACATCTTCAGATAATATAGAAAGAATCTTTCTGAGAAACTGCTCTGTGAAGTGTGCATTCATCTCAAGGTGTTAAATCTTTATTTTGATTCAGCAGTTTGCGTACACTTTTTTTAATCCATTCTGCAAATGGAAAATTGGGAGCTGATTGAGGCCAGTGGTGAAAAACTGAATATCCAAGGATAAAAACTTGAAGGAATCTGTCTAGAAACTGCTGTGTGATGGGTGCATTCACCACTCAGAGTTAAAACTTTCTTTTCACTCGGCAATTTGAAAAATTTTTTTGTTGTATCTGCAAATGGGTATTTCAGAATGCATGGAGGCTTATGGTGAAAAAAATCTACACATAAAAACTAGATGGAAGCTTTCTGACAAACTTCTTTGTGATGTGTGAATTCATCTCACAAATTTAAAACGTTCTTTGGATTCTGCAGTTTGGAAACACTGTTTTTGTCCATTCTGCAAATGGACATTTGGGAGCTCATTGAGGCCAAGGCAAAAAAGAAAATATCCCAGGATAAAAAATAGAAGGAAGTGGTCTGAGAAACTGCTCTGTGATGTGTGAATTAATTGTGCACAGTTAAAACATTCTTTTCATTCAGCAGTTTGGAAACACTGTTTTTGTAGAATCTGTGAAGGGATATTTGGGAGTGCATTGAGGCCTATGGTGAAAAAGGAAACATCTTCAGATAAAAACTAGAAAGAAGCTTTCTGAGAAACTCCTTTTTGATGTGTGCATTCATCTCAATATTTAAAACTTTCTTTGGATTCAGCAGTTTGGAAACCTGTTCTTTTGCCTTCTGCAAAGGGAAATTTGGGAGTGCATTAAGGCCTCTGGAGAAAAAGGAAACATCTTCAGATAAAAACTAGAAAGAAGCTTTCTGAGAAGCTGCTTTATGATGTGCATATTCGTCTCCCAGAGTTAAAATTTTCTTTGGATTCAGCAGTTTCAAAAAAATCTTTTTGTCTGTTCTTCAAATGGACATTAGGGAGCTTATTGAGGCCAATGGCAAAAAAGCAAATATCAAAGGATAAAAACTAGAAGGAAGCAATCTGAGCTACCACTTTGTTTATGTGCATTCATCTCACAGACTTAAACCTATGTTTTCATTCAGCAGTTTGGTAACCCTGTTTTTGTAGAAACTGCAAGGGATATTTGGGAGTGCATTGAGGCCTATGGTGAAAAAGGAAACATCTTCAGATAAAAACTAGAAAGAAGCTTTCTGAGAAACTGTTTTTTTATGTGTGCATTCATCTTACAGAGTTAAAACTTTCTTTGGATTCAGCAGTTTGGAAACACTGTTTTTGTCCATTCTGGAATGGAATTTGGGAGCTCATTGAGGCCAATGGCGAAAAGTAAATGTCCCAAGATAAAAACTAGAAGGAAGATATTTGAGAAACCACTTTGTGATGTGTTCATTCACCTCACAGAGTTAAACCTTCCTTTTCATTCAGCAGGTTGGAAACACTCTTTTCATAGAAACTGTGAAGGGTTATTTGGGAGCGCATTGAGGCCTACGATGAAAAAGGAAACATCTTCAGATAAAAACTAGAAAGAAGCTTTCTGAGAAACTGCTTTTTGAGAAACTGCTTTTGAGAAACTGCTTTTTGATGTGTCCATTCATCTCACAGAGTTAAGCCTTTCTTTGGATTGAGCAGTTTGGAAACACCACTTTTCTCCATTCTGTGAATGGATGTTTGAGAGCTCATTAAGGCCAAAGGCTAAAAACGACTATCCCAGGATGAAAACTAGAAGGAAGCTATCTGAGAATCTGCTTTGTTATGTGTGCATTCAGCTTGCAGATTTAAACCTTACTTTTCACTGAGTGGTTTGGAAACACTGTTTTTGTCTGTCATGTGAATGGACATTAGGAGCTTATGGAGACCAATGGCAAAAAACATAATATCTCAAAGTAAAAACTAGAAGGAACCTGTCTGAGAAACCACTTTGTGATATGTGCATTCATCTTGCAGAGTTAAAAGTTTATTTTCTTTCAGCAGGTTGGAAACACTGTCTTTGTAGAATCTGCAAAAGGATATTTGGAAGTACATTGAGGCCTATGATAAAACAGGAGACATCATCAGATAAAAACTAGAAAGATGTTTCTGAGAAACACTTTTGTGAGATGTGCATTCATCTCACAGAGTTAAACCTTTTTTGGAAACAGTAGTTTGGAAACACGGTTTTGTCCTTTTTGTGAAAGGGCATTTGGGAGCTCATTGAGGCCAATGGCAAAAAAAGCAAATATCTCAGGATAAAAACTAGGAAGAAATTATCTCAGAAACGGCTTTGTGATGTGAGCATTCATCTCACAGAGTTAAACTTTTCTTTTAATTCTGCAGTTTGGAAGCACTTTTTTGTTAATTCTGTGAATGGACATTTGGGAGCTCTTTGAGGCCAATGGCAAAAAAGTGAATATCCCAGGATAAAAACTAGAAGGAAGCCATCTGAGGAACCACTTTGAGATGTGTGCATTCATCTCACAGAGATAAACTTTTCTTTTGATTGAGCAGTTTGGAAACTCTGTCTTTGTATACTCTATGAAGGGATATTTGGGAGTGCATTGAGGCCTACAGCAAAAAAGGAAATATCTTCAGGTAAAAACTATAAAGAAGCTTTGTGAGAAACAACTTCATGATGCATTCTTTCTTTTCACAGAGTTAAACCTTTCCTTTGATTGAGCACTTTGGAAACACTGTTTTTGTATACTCTGCGAAGGGATATTTGGGAGCGCATTGAGGCCGATGGTGAAAAAGGAAATAACTTCAGATAAAAAGTAGAAAGAAGCTTTCTGAGAAACCTCTTTATGATGTATGAATTCAAATCACAGATTTAAACCTTTCCTTTGATTGAGCAGTTTGGAAACACAGTTTTTGTAGAATCTGTGAAGGGATATTTCAGAGTACATTCAGGCCTATTGTGAAAAAAGAAATATCTTCAGATAACAACTAGAAAGAAACTTTCTGAGAAACAGCTTTGTGATATGTGCATTCATGTCACAGAGATAAACCTTTCTTTAGATAGAAAAGCTTGGAAACACCATTTTTCTATACTCTGCGAAGGGATATTTGGTAGTGCATTGACTCCTATGGTGAATACGGAAATGTCTTCAGATAAAAACTTCAAAGAAGTTTTGAGAAACTGCTTTGTGATGCATGCAGTCATCTCACAGAGATAAACTTTTCTTCTGATTGAGCAATTTGGAAGCACTGTTGTTGTAGAATCTTTGAAGGGATATTTGGTAGTGCATTGACTCCTATGGTGAATACGGAAATGTCTTCAGATAAAAACTAGAAAGAAGCTTTTTGAGAAACCACTTTGTGATGTTTGCATTAATCTCACAGAGTTAAACCTCTCTTTTGATTGAACAGTTTGGAAACCCTGTCTTTGTATACTCTGTGAAGGGATATTTGGGAGGCATTGAGGCCTATGGTGAAAAAGGAAATATCTTCAGAAAAAACTAGAAAGAACTTTGCTGAGAAATTACTTTCTGATGTGTGCATTCATCTCACAGAGTTAAACTTTTCTTTTGATTGAGCAGTTTGGAAACTCTGTCTTTGTATACTCTATGAAGGGATATTTGGGAGTGCATTGAGGCCTACAGCAAAAAAGGAAATATCTTCAGGTAAAAACTATAAAGAAGCTTTGTGAGAAACAACTTCATGATGCATTCTTTCTTTTCACAGAGTTAAACCTTTCCTTTGATTGAGCACTTTGGAAACACTGTTTTTGTATACTCTGCGAAGGGATATTTGGGAGCGCATTGAGGCCGATGGTGAAAAAGGAAATAACTTCAGATAAAAAGTAGAAAGAAGCTTTCTGAGAAACCACTTTATGATGTATGAATTCAAATCTCACAGATTTAAACCTTTCCTTTGATTGAGCAGTTTGGAAACACAGTTTTTGTAGAATCTGTGAAGGGATATTTCAGAGTACATTCAGGCCTATTGTGAAAAAAGAAATATCTTCAGATAACAACTAGAAAGAAACTTTCTGAGAAACAGCTTTGTGATATGTGCATTCATGTCACAGAGATAAACCTTTCTTTAGATAGAGAAGCTTGGAAACACCATTTTTCTATACTCTGCGAAGGGATATATGGAAGCGCATTGAGGCCTTCGGTGAAGAAGGAAATATCTTCAGATAAAAACTTCAAAGAAGTTTTGAGAAACTGCTTTGTGATGCATGCAGTCATCTCACAGAGATAAACTTTTCTTCTGATTGAGCAATTTGGAAGCACTGTTGTTGTAGAATCTTTGAAGGGATATTTGGTAGTGCATTGACTCCTATGGTGAATACGGAAATGTCTTCAGATAAAAACTAGAAAGAAGCTTTTTGAGAAACCACTTTGTGATGTTTGCATTAATCTCACAGAGTTAAACCTCTCTTTTGATTGAACAGTTTGGAAACCCTGTTTTTGTAGAATCTGTGAAGAGATATTTGGGAGCGCATTGAGGCCTATGGTGAAAAAGGAAATATCTTCAGAAAAAAACTAGAAAAAACTTTCTGAGAAACTTCTTTGAGACGTGTGAATTCAAATCACAGGGTTAAACCTTCCCTTTGATTGAGCAGTTTGGAAACACTGTTTTTGTAGAATCTGTAAAGGGATATTTGGGAGTGCCTTCAGGCCTATGGTGAAAGAGGAAATATCTTCAGATAAAAACTAGAAAGAAGTTTGCTGAGAAATTACTTTCTGATGTGTGCATTCATCTCTCAGAGTTAAATCTTTCTTTTGATTGAGCAGTGTGGAAACACTGTTTTTGCAGAATCTGCAAAGGGATATTTAGGAGTGCATTTAGTCCTATAGTGAAAGAGAAAATATCTTCAGATAAAAAGGAGAAAGAAGCTTTCAGAGACACTTTTGTGATGAATGCATTTCTCTCACATTGTTAAAACTTTCTTTGATTGAGCAGTTTGGAAACACTGTTTATGTGGGACGTGTGAAGGGATATTTGGGAGTGCATTGCAGCCTATGGTGAAAGAGGAAATATATTCAGATGAAAAATAGAAAGAAATTTTCTGAGAAAGTGCTTTGTGATGTGTGCGTTCATCCCACAGTGTTAAAAGTTTCGTTTGACTGAGCAAATTGGATACACTGTTTTTGTAGAATCTCCAAAGGGATATCTGGGAGTGCTTTGGGGCCTATGGTGAAGAGGGAAATATCCTCAGATAAAAACTGGAAAGTAGCTTTCTGAGAAATCACTTTGTGATGTGTCCACTTATCTCATAGAGTTAAACTTTTATTTTGATCGAACAGTTTGAAACACTGTTTTTGTAGAATCTGTGAAAGGATCTTTGAGAGCACATTGAGGCCTACAGTGAAAAAGGAAATATCATCAGATGAAAACTACAAAGAAGCTATCTGAGACACTGCTTCATGACTTGTGCATTCATCTCACAGAGTTAAATCTTTCTTTTGATTGAACAGTTTGTAAAGTGTTTTTGTAGAATCTGCAAATCAATATTTGGGATTGCATGGAGGCATACAGAGAAAAAGAAAATATCTTCAGATAAAAACTATAAAGAAGTTTTGTGAGAAACTGCTTTGTGATGTGTTCATTCTTCTCACAGAGTTATACCTTTCTTTTGATAGAGCAGTTTGGAAAGACTGTTTTTGTAGAATCCGCAAAGGGATATTTGGGAGTGCATTGAGGCCTACAATGAAAAATTAAATATCTTCAGATAAAAACTAGAAAGAAGCTTTTGATAAACTGCTTTGCGATTTTTGCATTCATCTCACAGAGGTAAACCTTTCTTTTGATAGAGCAGATTGGAAACACTCTTTTTGTAGAATCCATGAAGGGATATTTTGGAGCACTTGAGGCCTGTGGTGAAAAAGGAAATATCTTCAGATGAAAACTACATAGAGGCTCTCTGAGAAATTGCTTTCTGATGTGTGCATTCATCTCACAGAGTGAAAAAGTTCTTTTGATTGAGCCATTTGGAAACACTGTTTTTGTAGAATCTGCAAAGGGGTATTTGGGAGCAAATTGAAGCCAATGGTGAGAGAGGAAATATCTTCAGATAAAAATTAGAAAGAACCTGTCTGAGAAAATGCTTTGTGATGTGTGCATTCATCTCACAGAGTTAAACCTTTCTTTTTATTTAGCAGTTTGTAAACACCGTTTTTGTAGAATCTGTGAAGGGATATTTGGAAGCAAATTTGGACCTATGGTTAAAGAGGAAATATCTTCAGATAAAAATGAGAAAGAAGCTTTCTGAGAAACTGCTATGTTATGCATTGCTTGATCTCACAGAGTTAAATCTTACATTTGATTGAGCAGTTTGGATACACTGTTTTTTAGGATCTGCAAAGGGATATTTGGGAGCAGATCAAGGCCTATTTGAAAAAGGAAATATTTTCTGATAATAACTAGAAAGAAGGAAACTGCTTTGTGATGTGTGCATTGTTCTCACAGAGTTAAACTTTTCTTTAGATTGAGCAGTTAGGAAACACTGTTTTTGTAGAATCTATGAATGATATTCAGGAGCACATTGAGGCCTATGGTGAAAAAGGAAATATCTTCACGTAAAAACTAGAAAAAAGCTTTCTGAGAAATCGCTATGTGAAGTGTGAAGTCTTCTCACAGAATTAAACCTTTCTTTTGGTTGCACCTTTTGGAAACACTGTTTTTGTAAAATCTGTGAAGGGATATTTGGGAGCACATTGAGTCCTTCAGTTAAAAAGCAAATATCTTCAGAGAAAAACGAGAAAGAAGCTTTCTGAGAAACTGCTTTGTGATGTATGCATTCATCTCACAGAATTAAACCTTTCTTTTGATTGAGCAGCTTGGAAACACTGTTTTTGTAGAACCTGTGAATGGATATTTGGGAGCAAATTGAGGCCTTCAGTGAAAGACCAAATATCTTCAGATAAAAGCTAGAAAGAAGCTTTCTGAGACACTGCTTTGTGATGTGGGCAGTCATCTCACAGAGTTAAACCTTTCTTTTGATTTATCAGTTTGGAAACACTGTTTTTTAGATTCTGTGAAGGGATATTTGGGAGTGCATTGTGGCCCAGAGTGAAAAAAGTAATATGTTCCAAGAAAACTAGAAAGAAGCTTTCTGAGAAACTGCTTTGTGATGTATGCATTCATCTCACAGAATTAAACCTTTCTTTTGATTGAGCAGCTTGGAAACACTGTTTTTGTAGAACCTGTGAATGGATATTTGGGAGCAAATTGAGGCCTTCAGTGAAAGACCAAATATCTTCAGATAAAAGCTAGAAAGAAGCTTTCTGAGACACTGCTTTGTGATGTGGGCAGTCATCTCACAGAGTTAAACCTTTCTTTTGATTTATCAGTTTGGAAACACTGTTTTTTAGATTCTGTGAAGGGATATTTGGGAGTGCATTGTGGCCCAGAGTGAAAAAAGTAATATGTTCCAAGAAAAACTAGAAAGAAGCTTTCTGAAAAACCACTTTGTGATGTGTACATTCTTCTCACACTGTTAAACCTTTCTTTTGATTGAGCAGTTTGGAAACACTGTTTTGTAGAACCTGCAAAGTGATATTGGGAAGTGCATTGAAGCCTACTGTGAAAAAGGAAATATCTTCAGATAAAAACTGGAAAGAAGCTTTCTGAGAAACCGTTTTGTGATGTGTACATTTATCTCACAGAGTTAAATCTTTCTTTTAATTGAGCAGTTTGGAAACAATATTCTTATAGAATCTGGGAAGGGATATATGTGAGCGTATTGAGGCATATGGTGAAAAAGGAAATACCTTCAGATAAAAACTAGAAAGAAGTTTTCTGAGAAATTGCTTTGTGGCATGTGCTTTCATCTCACAGAGTTAAACCTCTTTTGATTGAGAAATTTGGATACACTCTTTTTGTAGAATCTGTGAAGGGATATTTGGGAGCCCAATTAGGCATATGGTGAAGAAGGAAATATCTTCAGATAAAAACTAGAAAGAAGCTTTCTGAGAGACTGCTTTGTGAGGTGTGCATTCATCTCACAGAGTTAAACCTTTCTTTTGATCGAGCAGTTTAGAAACATTGTGTTTGTAGAATCTGTGAAGGGATATTTGGGAGTGCATTGAGGCCTATGGTGAAAAGGAAATATCTTTGGATTAAAACCAGAAAGAAGCTTTCTGAGAAACTGCTTTGTGATGAGTGCATTCATCTCACAGTGTTAATCCCTTCTTTTGATTGAGCAGTTTGGAAACCCTGTTTTTGTAGAATTCGTAAAGTACTATTTGTGAGTGCATTGAGGCCTATGGTGACAAAGGAAATATCTTCAGAGAAAAACTAGAAAGAAGCTTTGTGAGAAACTGCTTTTTGATGTGTGCGTTCATCTCACAGAGTTAAAATGTTCTTTTGATTGAGCAGTTTGGAAACACTGTTTTTGTAGAATATGCGAAGGATATTTGGGAGCGCATTGAGGCCTAAACTGAAGAATGAAATATCTTCAGATAAAAACTGGAAAGAAACTTTTTGAGAACCTGCTTTTTGATGTGTGCATTCATCTCACAGAGTTAAACCTTTCTTTTGGTTGAGCAGTTGGAAACACTGTTTTTGTAGAATCTGTGAAGGGATGTTTGGGAGTGCATTGAGGCTTATGGTGAATAAGGAAATATCTTCAGAGAAAAACTAGAAAGAAGCTTTCTGAGATACTGCTTTGTGATGTGTGTATTCATCTCACAGAGTTAAACCTTTCTTTTGACAGCAGTTTGGAAACACTGCTTTTGTAGAATCTGCAAAGGGATATTTGGGAGCACATTGAGGCCTATGGGAAAAAAGGAAATATCTTCAGAGAAAAACTAGAAGGAAGCGTTCTGAGAAACTGCTTTGGTATGTGTGCTTTCATCTCACAGTGTTAAACCTTTTTTTATTGAACAGTGAAGGGGGACAGCCTCTCCACACCTGTGGGTGTTTCTCCTCAGTTGGGATGAGGGACTGAGAAAAGAGATAAGACACAGAGACAAAGTGTAGAGAGAGAACAGTGGGCCCAGGGGACCAGCGCTCAGCATACTGAGGTCTCATGCTGGCAGTGGTCTCTGATTTCCCTTATTATTTATTGATCAGTATCTCTACCATCTCAGAGAGCAGGATGTGGCAGGACTATTTGGTAATAGTGAGGCAAGGGTCAGCAGGAAAACATGTGAGCAAAGATCTCTGTCTCATAAATAAGTTAAAGAAGTGTGCTGTGCCTTGATGTGCATGTAGACCAGATTTATGTTTGACTCTACACAAACATCTCAGTGCATTAGAAAGCAGTATTGCCACCAGCATGTCTGATCTTTAGCCATAAGGCACTTTCTCCTATCTCAGTAAATAGAATGTATGATTGGGTTTTACACGGAGGCATTCCATTCCCAGGGTCAAGCAGGAGACTGATGCCTTCCTCTTATCTCAACTGTGAAGAGGCTTTCCTCTTTCATTAAACCTCCTCAGCACAGACCCTTTATGGGTGTCAGGGTGGGGGACGACCCATGAGGCCATATTTCAGGCTATCACCTGGGGAGGAACCTTGGACAATACCTGGCTTTCTTGTTCAGAGGTCTCTGTGGACTTCTGCAGTGTATTGTGTCCCTGGGTACTCGAGATTAGAGAATGGTGATGACTTTTACCAAGCATACTGCCTTCAAACACATTTTTAAAAAAGCACATCCTGCATAGCCCTAAATCCATTAAACCTTGAGTCAACATAGCACATGTCTCTGCGGGCACAGGGTTGGGGCTAGGGTTACAGATTAACAGCATCTCAAGGCAGAAGAATTTCTCCTAGTACAGAACAAAATGGAGTTTCTTATATCTACTTCTTTCTACATAGACCCAGTAACAGTTTGATCTCTCTTTCTTTTCTTCACATTTCCCCCCTTTCTTTTTGATAAAACCACTATCATCATCATGGCCCGTTCTCAATGGTTGCTGTCTCTTCAGAGCTGCTGGTTACACCTGCAGACTAATAACAGACAGAACAGGCACACAAGGATTAATATGAAATTTACAATAGTTGAACTTCCAGTGGTCTTAACCCAAGTGACAGGGTAAGGATTTGTGAGGCCATCAGCAACTCCTGCAATTGCCTCAGTTCCTGGTACTAAATTTAAATGAGCTTTTGAGACTTCAAAAATTTGTTCTTTTAATTTGGAAATATCTAAAGTAAGATTATCTTCTCTTCCCTTTAGATGGCATCTAACCATGTCCCATTGATGTTCAGACTCATTATAAACTCTTGATGTAATACAAGAATCTGACATATTCCAGTCACACTGTAACTGAAAACGATGTTCCAAGCTCATGAGCCTATATCCCATCCAAATGACAGTTTGTCTAAGATTATTAATTTTATTTGCCAATTTTTGATCAATACCAGATTGTGAATTCCACAATCTTGTAGAATTTTTTTGCCAATCATTAACAAATTTTACTGTTTGCACAGAAGAGTGTAATGCAACTCCTGCCACAGCGGCCACAGCTGTGACTGCAATTAATCCCATAATCACTGCAATTAAATAAAAAATGAACCTTTTGGATCTATTTAGAATGACTTTTAATACTTCAGTCAAAATATGGATGGATGACGAGGCCTCCCACGGTTGGACCATGGACACAGGGATCCACATGCCTTCTCTTGCTCTCACTAGTAGAATAGGGTGTTGCCAATTAAAAGTCAAATCAATGCAAGTAAACAATCTGCAACTTTCACAGGTTATAGTTTGAGAGTCTGGCTTAATAAATATATTTCCTACAACTAGCATATAAGGGGGCTTTACACAACTTTGCAAAGGAACTTTTAGATTGGAATTTAGGTGGATAGTATAAAATGGTTTACGATCTCTTGTTTCTATAGCTTGATTTCCAGACCAAATTCTAATGCGATGTGAGGCCACAGTAAGCCTTCATAATTCTGGATGTTCAGGATCAGAAACAGGACTTATTATTTTTGGTCTTGGAGTAGAGATTCCTTTTTCTCCCATTCCCAAGGATAGAAAGACTGTAATTTTTTGTGCTCATGTTTGTCTAAACTTTCTGTTAAGTCACTATTAACAGCTGGACTCACTTGTGCACTGGGACACAGTTGAGTTTGTCCTGTTCAACTGTGGTAGAATTGACCTCAAGGTGCCCAATCTATAATAGTTCCAAATTCATTGTTTTGCAGTATCACTGCACTATTGGCCACACATTCTTCCCAAACTAAAACTTCTGTATTTTTTGATACTTTGGGAATTTCCTTGGGGCAAGGATTTCCTTTAGGCCTAAATTTTAATGATCTTTGATAAGAAAAGTCCTGTAAGTAATTTACCTGTGGCCTGAGTGACGTTCCCGTTACCATGTGATAAGTAAATCTACTGGTGGTACTGACAGTAGGTACTTCTACCAACCAATTTTGGATTGCAGGTATGAAACATCCTGGTGCTCTCCCTAGGCAAATAAGAGGACAATGATACCCAGTGGAAATATTCATTATCATTCCACCTTCTTCAGGTTTGACAGGGCAACGATCATCTGTGTGGTCAGGAACCCATACACTATTATTAACTTATACTTCAATAGGATTATCCATCCGACTGCCCAAATTAAGGGTAGGAAAGGCACATAGGCCCAGTAGGTATAATTAGCTACTGCTGCTCCTGCAGGCATGGGGAGACTTACCACCATTGATACAATTATCAAAGCTAGCTACAAGCAGCATACTCTGTGAAGTTTGTGTCACCTTTGTGGTCTCTAGGCATTTTTTAGCTAACTGTGTCAGCTTCTTTAATTGTGCCAGAGTTGGCAGCTCTGCTTTCTTGGCGGATGGCAACTTCATCTGTTCTTCTGACATCACAATTTGGTTCATTTTGTGAGTGGATGGTGCTCGATTGTGGTGTTTCCATCTCTGTGGAGGCGCTTTTCTTTGCATCTCCAATGGATTCATTGTAGAACTTCGAATGTCCAGTGGGTATCCAAACAGGAAGCTGATTTTCTTCTGGTGAAACACAAGCAAAACCTCTCCCCCACACTATCACCTTCCCTATTTCCCATATCTTATTTTTGCTGTCTTTCTACCAAATCAGTTTTCCTTCATGTGGGCTGTTCTTTTTACCAGTGAGATGTGTTGTTCTGCAGAGGTAGTAGTCTAATTTCTATAAATGTTTAAAAAATTTAAAGTATAAAGCACTAGATTAAGTTGCATCTGAAAAGTGATACACTCCTTATGTCTTCCCCCTTCTTTTTGTTTAACTGAGTTTTGAGTGTTCTATTAGTTCTTTCAACTATGGCCTGTCCTTGGGAATTACAGGGAATTCCTGTTGTATGTGTAATTTTCCACTGATTTAAGAATTTTTGGAAAGCTTTGCTAAAGTATCCTGCTCCATTGTCAGTTTTAATTTTTTCTGGAACTCCCATGACAGCAAAACAAGATAATAAATGTTTTTTAACTTGGAAAGTAGTTTCTCCAGTCTGGCAGTTTGCCCATATGAAATGTGAATAAGTATCAACTGTTACATGGACACATGATAATTTTCCAAATGAAGGTACATGCATGACATCCATTCGCCTTAACTCATTAGAACATAGACTTCTGGGATTAACTCCTGCCTCTTGAGTGGGCAGGTATAGGACTTGACACTGGGTGCAGTGTTGTACAATATTTTTTACCTGTTTCCATGTGACATCAAATTTCTTTTTTAATCCCACTGCATTTACATGAGTCAAAGCATGATGTTCTTGTGCTTTTATGCATGCAGATGATATGAGTAAGTCAGCTTGTTCATTTGCTTTAGTTAAAGGCCCTGGTAAATTAGTGTGTGCTCGAGTATGAGTAATATAAAATGGGAAATTTCTTTTTCTCACAGTTTGTTGTAATATATTGAACAGCTCGTTTAACTGATCATCCATGCTATATTTAATTAGAGTTGTCTCAACCTCCATCGTACTCTGTACTACATATGCAGAATCTGATACAATATTAATACGTTGATTAAAATCTTGTAACACTGTAATTACTGCAACCAACTCTGCTCTTTGAGCCAATTGATATTGAGTTGTGATGACTCGCTCTTTTGGTCCTGTTTTAACCGCTTTTCCATTGCTGGGACCATCAGTAAACACTGTCAGAGCATTTTCTAAAGGTTTATTTCTGGTAATTTTAGGTAAAATCCAAGTAGTTAATTTTAAAAACTGGAAGATTTTTGCTTTTGGGTAATGATTATTAATAATTCCTACAAAATTAGCAAGACCACTCTGCCATGCACCAGAATTGACAAAGGCTTGTCTAACTTGTTCCGTGTTTAAAGGAACAACTATTTTGTCTGGGTCATTTCCAAATAATTTTATTATTTGTAATCTTGCCTGACCTATTAATGTAGCTATTTCATCCAAGTACAATGTAAAAGTCTTAATTATACTGTGAGGGAGGAATGACCACTCCACAAGATCAGTATTTTGAACAATGATGCCTGTTGGAGAATGTGTAGTAGCAAAAATCAAAAGTTGGAATGGGGCTAAGGGATCTATTCTATTTATTTGCGCTGACTAAATTTTTTTCTTCCACTAATTTAATTTCTTTTGTTGCCTCTGGGGTTAATATTCTTTTACTATTTAAGTCTGAGTCTCCTCTTAAGATAGAGAACAAATTTACATGGCATATGTAGGAATGCCTAGAGTTGGCCAAATCCAATTAATGTCTCCTAGCAATTTTTGAAAGTCATTTAATGTTTTTAATGTGTCTTTTCTTATTTCTATTTTTTTGTGGCTTAATTTTTCAATTTTCTATCTGCATCCCTAAATAATGAAAAGGAGTAGAGGTCTGAATCTTATCAGATGCTATTGTCAGTCCTGTGTTAGCAACCTGTGCTTGCAGAAATGTGTAAGAGTCAATTAATTTGTCTCTCATTTCTGCAGCACACAAAATATCGTCAACATAATGAATGATATAACAGTCTGAAAACTTGTCTCTAATTGGTTGAAGAGCTTGACCTATGAAAGTCTGACAAATAGTTGGACTATTAAGCATTCCCCGAGATAACACTTTCCAATGAATCCTGGTGGCTGGTTTCTTATTATTTATGGCTGATATAGTAAAAGCAAATTTTTAAAAATCCTCCTCCTCCAGAGAAATGGTGAAAAGGCAATCCTTCAGCTCAATTATAATTAGACTAGTCTTTTGGGATTGTGGTGGGAGAGAGCAACCCACGTTGGAGAGGCCTCATGGGTTGAATTAGGGCATTTACGGCCCTTAAGTCAGTTAATATACGCCATCTGCCAGATATTTTTCTGAATTACAAACACAAGAGAATTCCAAGGAGAAAATCAAGGCTCAGTATGTCCCTTTTCTAATTGTTCCTTTGCTAATAAATGTAAAGCCTCCAGTTTTTGTTTCAGTAGTGGCCACTGACTTACCCATATCAGTTTTTCTGCTTTCCAAGTTAATGGAATGGGTTTACGAGGCTCTACAGTGGCCACCCTTATAAAGCATACACTATTCCTTTTTTTTCTTGATTTTCCTCAGCCTCAATTGGGACTTTAATGCTGTTTTCACTCTTTCCTAGTCCCTTTCCTGGTACATATCCCATTTTAGTCGTGATTGTTTGACTTGTGGGGCAGTATAATGGAGCGGGCATAGTGATTTCTGCACCCCATTGTTGTAATAAATCTTGACCCCACAGATTAACAGAAATTGAAGTAATCATTGGCTGAACAGTAGTTTTTTGATTATCCAGCCCTAAACAATGTAAAATCATAGTACTTTAATACACTTCTGAGGCAGTGCCTATGCCGACAAGTCCTGTAACAGCGTTTTGTTTAGTCCAATTTTTTGGCCATTGATTTAAGGCAATGATAGAGACATCTGCTCCAGGGTCTCCTAACTCTTCAAACTGTTTTCCTTGAATAATGGCCTTACACACAGGTCTGCTTTCTGAGACCTGACTTTCCCAATATGCAGCCTTTCCTACCGTATCAGTGCTTCCAAACCCTCTTGATCTTTGTATCTCACTGTTTCCAACCTTAATATAAGGCAGGAGTAATAATTGAGCAATCCTGTCTCCTGGACTGGCACTGCAAGGAATTGAGGAGCTAATAACCAATTGAATTTCACCTTTGTAGTCTAAGTCAACTAAACCAGTAAGAATTTGAACTCCCTTTAGATTTAAACTTGATCTTCCTAAGATGAGTCCTACAGTCCCCTCAGGCAGTGGGCCATATGCCCCTGTGGGGATTTTTTATGTGGGTTCCCCTGGAAGCAGAGAAACTGCTTGTATAGTATATAAATCTACTGCTGCACTGCCGCTTGTGGTGGGGGACAATTGTATTGTGGTAACTGGCCCATTCCTTGAGGCACTTGTGACAGCTGGGGTTGTTGTCCCTGAAAACGCTGAGGAACAAAGGGCTGAATTGGGAACACCCCAGTTGGTTGCGGGGCCTGAGGCTGTCCCCTCTTCCCATTTCCCAACAATGGTTGCCCATTTTTATCAAATTTAGAATGACATTGATTAGCCCAATGGTTTCCTTCTCCACATCTTGGACATAGGCCAGGTGGCTCTTTATTTTTTGTTGTAGTAGTTTGAGTTGTTATATTTTGCTTATTTGAGACTAGGCAATTCTTTTTTAGATGAACAATTTGACCACAATTATAACATTTCCCCCCAAATGTTCTAACTTGTCCTCCTAAAGCGACTCCAGTTATTGCTTGAGCCATTAGCATAGCTTTATGCATAGCTCCTCCGATCCCACCACAGGCTTTTACCTACTCTGAGATTACACCTGATCCTGCTGGGACCTTCCCTTTTAATAGCTTAATGGTTGATTGACACTCAGGATTGGCGTTTTCGTATGCCATCAACTCCTCTATGACCTTATGGGCATTCTCATCAGTAATTGACTTTTGAGCAGCATCTTGGAGTCTTGCCACAAAATCAGGGTAAGGCTCTTTAGAGCCATGTCTTCTTGTATTGAATGAGGGGCTGGTGGTTCCCGGGTTTTGGATTTTTTTCCCAGGCCCTAAGGCAGATACCTCTAACTTGCTTAATGGCCTCATTTTGCGTTACTGCTTGTTGATTAATAGTGCTCCAATTTTGACCTGTTCTTAATAGTTGATCTGCATCTATGTTAACTGGAGGATTGGCGGCCCTATTTTTTCGGACCTGTTCTTATGCCCCATCAATCCACCAGGTCTTAAATTGTAAAAATTGAGAAGGTGAGAGTGACGATTTGGCCAAAATTTCCCAATCATAAGGAATAAGTCTATTTCCATGAGCAATGGAATCTAATAATATTCTCATATAAAGGGAGTTGGGTCCATACTGTTTTACTCCCTTTTTCATGTCTTTTAGCATTTTCATAGTAAAGGACTCATATCTGGCATCAGCTCGGGGAGGCGCTCCCTCTTATTCCCCTTCTCCAGGGGATATGGGCTCTAATATTACTGGGAACTGCCATGCTTCAATATCCCCTTGTTTTCTTGCCTTAGCAATAATTTCATGTAATGCACTACCCTGTCCACTAGGTGGTGATGTAGGATTAAGTCTCATAGTGGGCGGCTGAGGCTATATAACGCCTTGCCTTGCGGTGCTGGAAACATTTCTGGCTGTCCCTATTGATTTTCTGGGGGTGGCCGACACTAAATTTTGGCTGGCGGCCAGTATTAATAGGCTACCGGCGGTTGGGTCTTATTTTCTACTGACTGATATTGTGGATACTGTATCTGGATTGGCATTGCTGTGATAGAGACTCAATCCTTTTCTATTTGATATTCTCTTGGGGTTTGTACTTGTCTAACCTGCGTTTGAGGTTGCAATGTTACAGGCATCCGAACCGCTGGAGGAGGAGTTGGCCATCGTGGTTTAGACTGATGGCCCCAATAATTCTGGACCTTTTCCCCCCAGTTTTGATGGTTCAGAATATATTACCTCCTGTAATTGATTGTAGTCAACATTTTGCATTGACTGAGCCATTACAGACTCTGCTACATATTTACAATGCGAACTTTCCATTCCTTTCTAGAATTCTGTCCCTGCCTCTTCTTCACAATTTATTACATAGCTTTCAGGGGCATCAGAAACTGAAACTCTTCTCCTGTTTGAAATGGTTCCAAAGCTACTTCAATAATGGTCCAATCATTCCATACTGTAAGTGGGATGATTTTACCCTCCCTATTTGCTTGTTTTAATTCTTTACCAATTTTTTCCCAGTCTTTTAGATCTAAAGTTGCCTGTTCTGGAAACCATGGGCAGAATTGTTCTATTGTTTGAAATAGCGTGATTAGATTTTCTGTAGAGACTGTAACTCCTACTCTTCTTAAAATAATTTTAATAGAGCTGAGATAACAGGTATATTTACTTTCAGTTTGTCCCAGTGTTACCCTGGGTTCCCCCGAGTGCACAAGCTTACCGGAATCTCTTGTCGACTTGTCCTCAACGATCACGCTCTAGCGTATCTTCACCATAGAGAAAGGCACCCACATTGGGCACCAGATGAAGGTGGCCTCCCCTGCACACCTGTTAGTATTTCTTAAAAGGTGGAAATGAGAGACTGAGAAAAGAAATAAGACACAGGGACAAAGTATAGAGGAAGAAAGTGGGCCCAGGGGCCTGGCGCGCTCAGCAAGTGAGGACCTGCACAGACACTGGTCTCTGAGTTCCCTCACTATTTATAGATCACTATCTCTACTAACTCAGTGAGGGGGATGTGGCAGGACTGTAGGGCAATGGTAGGGAGAGGACAACATGTGAGCAAAGAACTCTGTGTCATAAATAGGTTTAAGGAAACGTGCTGTGCCTGGATGTGCACGTAGGCCAGATTTATGTTTGACTCTACACAAACATCTCAGTGCAGTAAAGAGCAGTATTGCCACCAGCATGTCTCACCTCCAGCCATAAGGTGGTTTTCTCCTATCTCAGTAAATAGAATGTACCATCAGGTTTTACACCAAGACATTCCATTCTCAGGGACGAGCAGGAGAGAGATGCTTTACTATTATCTCAACTGCAAAGAGGCCTTCCTCTTTCACTAATCCTCCTCAGCACAGACCCTCTACGGGTGTTGGACTGCGGGACAGTAAGGTCTTTCCCTTCCCATGAGGCTGTATATCAGGCTGTCTCAGTGGGGGGAAACCTTGGATAATACCCAGGCATTCTTGGGAAGAGTTCCGTGCGGCCTTCTGCAATCCACTGTGTCCCTGGTTAATTGAGACTAGAGAATGGCAATGACTTTTACCAAGCATACTGCCTGCAAGCACATTTTTAACAAAGCACATCCTACACAGCCCTAAATCCATTAAACCTTGAGTCAACACAGCACATGTTTCTGTGAGCATAGGGTTGGGGCTAAGGTTACAAATTAACACCTCAAAGCAGAACGATTTTTATTAGTACAGATCAAAATGGAGTTTCTTGTCTTCCTTTTTCTACATAGTCACAGTAACAGTCTGATTTCTCTTTCTTTCCCCCACAGCCACCCTGGCCTGGATGCCTGGCCCTTCGATTCTGAAACCAAATCTGAATCCTGGACTTCAAAAGACAATTTTTCTCTCTGCCTTCGTTTCTCTGTTTCTTGCACCTTTTCTCCCTCTGTCCATCCTTCCTTCTGTTCTTCCCTCACTCCCCTGGTTCTTCCCTCCCTTTCTCCCTACCTCCCTCTTTCTCTCCCTCCCACAGTCCCTCCGTCCATCCAGCCTTTTCCTCCTCCATCCTTCTCTCCCACTCTGTCTCCATTCCTCTCCCCATCTCTGCCTGCCTTCCCTCTTGCCTGGAAAGGGCAGCACCCGGGTTTTGTGGTGTCTCGGGGTCTCCATTTAGTTGCAAGATGCTCCATGGTGCTGGCGAGGAGACTGGCGGGACACAGGTTGGTGAGTGACCATGGAGCGAAGAGGCAGAGGAGTCAAGCCACTGAAAGGAGAGCAGGCCTGGCTTCTGCCCAGGCCCAGTGTTTTGAGGGACTGAGATCTCTGTCCCCCACTCCACTGAATAACCTAGGGGGGGAGAAAGGATGAGAGCTCCGCCTGGGCTGTCCCGAAAGTCTAGGCAGCTGTTTGTGGACCCGTGCATGCGCCATAGATGGCCCAACTCTCAGTATTAGGGCTGGCTCTGTGATCCCCAGGATGCTCAGGAAAGAATGACAGCCCTCCTCTGGACCTGGAACTCAGGGATCCTAGACAGGTGAACTGGAAGGGAAGACACGCTGTTTCATACTGGGCCAGAGGCCGCCACCCTGCCCCCACCCAGCCCCAACCCCCCGTCCTAAAGCTCCTCCAGCAGAGCCCGGTATTATTTCTGGCTGAGGAGTGGTTCCAGCAAAGAGGGCTCTTCCCCGTCCCTCAGCTCCCCCAGTGGCTCCGGATCTAGGAAACGTTGTGCCTTTTGCTGAAACTCTGGGGTCGACAGGAGCTCATGTAATAGGCTGGAGGTGGGTGCAGATGAGCGCTGAGGCTCCGGGAGCGGTTGGGAGAGCACCTGGATGGCTTGTGTCTGTGCTTGACACACGGAGGCCTCTGGGGTCTCAGGCTCCAGAGGTGGAGGTGCCCAGGATTTGGGTTCCCATGTCGCCCTGGCGAACTGGGGCTTTAGCCCCACCACGAACTCTGGTGGGACGTGTGGGGGGCAAGAACTCTGGTGGGACATGTGTGACTCAGCTTGAGCGGGCCCAAGCTGTCCCACTGAGCATGCATCCAGCAGGCCACCGTGCTGTGGGTCCTTGCCCCACTGGCATCTGTTCAGGTGCGGAAGTCACCGAGGAGTCTGAGGGTGGGACAGCCCCACTTCCGGGAGAATCAGGGAAGTGAACACAAATCTCCAAGTGTTGGGGCAGGTTGGGAGATTCCTTCTCCCTGCACATCCTGGCTGGGCTGGAGGATGGGGACCGTCCTTGCTGCCTGGCTCACGAAAGCCTCCTGTGGTAGAGTCCCAGGTGCGCAGGGCATATGGGGTGTGAGAAGCTCCATTCCCCATGCTCTTCTGTGGGTGAAGAGGACCGAGGAGGGAGGAGGGTGACACCCGCCAGGGGCCGCGTTGCACAAACCGCCTGCATGCACGGGTGTCCTGCCACCTTGGCCTGGATGTCTGGCCCTTCGATTCTGAAACCAAATCTGAATCCTGAACTCTGGGAGGCTAGTCTCTCTGGCCAGCTTCTTTCTGGTGGCAATGCCTGGAAAGCGATCTTTCTCAAAGGCTCAGAGGAGTGCTGTGGTCTGAGTTCAGGTGATGGCGGTCCGCTTTCGCCTGACTTCTTGTGGGCTGCGTTTCCCAGGCCAGGGCCCAGACTGCAGCTGATGCTGCCTCAGCAGGCATGATCTCTCCTGAAACCTTGGCTCCAGAATGCCAATTGCTGAGGCCAACTGTTCTCTGGTGGCGATGCCCCAGCTATGTGTTCCGTTCAAAGCACGCTCGCATCCCTTTGGCTCTGGGTACAAACGAGTCTCCTTCACTGTCCTTTTCCTTGAGCTTCCATGGGGAAAGGGTTGTGGGAAGGTGTGCAGAGAGCTGTTGCGGGGACACTTGGCCGTAATTTCATAGACAGGCATGGGCAGAGAGAGGCCGGCCGGCTAACATAGGCTTCAGTCAGTCTCTGTCCTGCAGGTAGGCCCAGGCAGGAGGCTGGCCCTGCCAGCGGCTCTTATAAAGACCTACCAACTGGCCGGGCACGGTGCCTCACGCTTGTAATCCCAGCACTTTGGGAGGCCGAGGCGGGCGGATCAGGAGGTCAGGAGATCGAGACCATGGTGAAACCCCGTCTCTACTAAAAATACAAAAAAAAAAATTGGCAGTGGTGAGGCAGAGCCTGTAGTCCCAGTTACTCGAGGAGGAGGCTGAGGGCAGGACAATGAGTGAACCCAGGAGGCGGAGCTTGCAGTGAGCCGAGGTCACGCCACTGCACTCCAGCCTGGGTGACAGAGGGAGACTCAGTCTCCAAAAAAAAAATAAAAATAAAGACCTACCACCTGCACCCCTTCATGAATATGCATGAAGTCTGGGACCCTTGAGCCCAGAGTAGCCCGCCCTCTGATGCCGAAAACTGCCAGGATCAGGGCCTTGTGGGCTGGGTGGCTGTAGGGCCAGATTGGAGGGGAAAGATGGGCTTCTGGGGCTGGCTCTCTGGAGTTCTCCAGTAATTCTATGGAAACTGGAAGCCTCTCTCAGGGCTTGCACACATTTTCAGGGAGAAACCACCCTGGAAGGGTGGAGTGTGGAAGTGAATCTCCATGACAGTCTTGAGTTTCCCAGGCCCTCTCAGTGAAGGCAGCAATATCTGTGGGTGTTGCTGTTGCCATGATAGTCGCACACACAAAGGTGTGTGGATGTTGTTCATTTTCATTTAGAAAACGAGAGCGAAACCACAGAGAAAAGAAAAGTCCCCAACATGATGGCCTGAGGATGGATTCCTGTTTCCTGAAACATGGGGAGTCTCCAATATGGCTTGTTTGGAAACTGGAAAGGAGAGCACCAACATGATGCTGATTTGCCACGCTTTCCTAGAAGTTTCTTTGTCCCCTCAGAGCTCGGGAAACAAATCGTCAATATGATCATGCTTTCGGGGCCCAGAGACACGTGAGCAACAGGCACCTCTGCAGAGGGCAAAGAAACGTGGAATCCAGAATCATGCTTTAGTTGGCCTGAGTGTGACTCCTGTGTGGATGTGACTATCCGCCTCGCGCTCTGTTGCAGGGCTTAACGTGGGGATATGTCATCTGTGAACCATGTGGATGAAAAATGGACTGCCACCCGATTCTCAGCTCATTGCTCTCTGGGGAATTCGCTCATTCCTTGGGAGATGGAATTCATCTGAATCGCTCTGGGTGAAGTAACCTAGGCTGGCGATCTGGAGGGCCAGTGAGCGCCCCGCTGGCTGATGCAACTGTGGGCCGAGTCCTTAGCCTGCACTGGGAGCCCCGCATTTTCCCGGAGTACGAGATCCTGCTGGTCCTGGAGGCAGAAGACCGCTTTTCTCTCTGTCTTCCTCTCTCTGTCTCTTGCTCCCTTTCTCCCTCTGTCCTTCCCTTCCTCCCTCCCACTTCGTACGTCCCTTCCTCCCCCTCTACCCCCTTTTCCCTTTCCAATATCCCTCTGTCCATCTGTCCTTTTCTACTCCATTCCTCCCTTTCTCTCTGTCTTGGTTCCTTTCCCCATCTCTACTTTTCAACATTATGTGATCCTATTGTGTGTATCTGTGTGATAACATTTTTTTAGCAATAAAGTTCATTTTCGTTAAGGTATGTACATTGTTATTTAGACACGTTATTTATGTATATGTATTTGTTTAATAGATATAAATTAATTTCAGAGTTATTCTACAGCATTGTTGACACTTACAAGCAGTGTCAACCTGAAAATTGTGGACTCACATGACTATGATTCTTTTCTATTGCAGTGGTCAAGAACAAAAGCTCTAAATCTGCAATTTAGATCTGTGTATTACCACTAAATTGGCCCCATTTACTGGAGTGACAGAACACTATTTCCTGACCATGACAAGAGCTATGGGCTCTGGGGAGGTCACGGTTAGGATGATGCAGAAGTGAAGATAAGACACTCTCTTTTTCACATCTATAGTAAACACTAATTCCATATGAAAGTAAGACAAAATTATCTTGAAATTTAAAATTCCAAACAACACCAATGTACATTTTATTATTACATAAAATTAAAACTATAAAGCAACCAAACAAGTAATTAATACACTTAGATAATGAAAGATTGTATGACCTCAATATAAAATACAAGTAGAATATATGTTAAATATAACCAAATACACTTTACTGTAGTACATTATGAAATCTCCATATTCTGCAATACAATACAATCAATTGAAATGTGTAAGATACAATAGGATTTAAATTTAGGATGTTTATAATGAAGAAAACATGAGGCAGGTGAATAAATGAGTACAATCATTTACCATTTAATATATCGTTACTTAATTTTTTTGTAAAAATATTAAAAGTAAACACCTTGCATAGTAATTTTACTATAAACTGTAAAAATGTATAGACATTTTCCCACAGGGAGTGCTATTAATGGTTTGTGGATATTAGTACTCCATGGGTTCGGGCTGTAAGAGTGAGAGCATACAACATTTTCTGAACTGAAAGAGGAGCAATTTATTAGTAAGGTGGCTCTTGCCTGTAATCCCAGCACTTTGGGAGGCCGAAGCTGGCGTATCACTTGAGATTGAGACCAACCTGGCCAACGTGACAAAACTCTGTCTCTACTAATAATACAAAAAAGCAAAAATAGCCAGGCATGGTGGTATATACCTGTAGTCCCAGCTACTTGGGAGGCTGAGGCATCAGAATTGTTCAAACCCAGGAAGCAGAGGTTGCAGTGAGCTAAAGTTGTGCCACTGCACTTCAGCCTGGGTAACATATTTTATATTTAAAAAAAAATTTTATATTTACTTTTCTATAATCTAAAATATGCAAATATGTATTATTACGTTCTAATATTTTTCTGATTATGTAGAAATGCATGACTGTCATCAGACATCCAAAAGGCATCAAATGTCTAACACGAAGTATAAAGTTTTTCTATAGCGCAGCTCATAAGCATGGCGCTGCCATTTAGGTATAAACTCAAATTTATTTCCTATGATTTCTTCATGTTCTGTCATTTATTAACACAGTGCATCTAATATTGTTGCTGCTGGTCATCTAGAAAAATCTGAGCAGTAGCAGGTCCTTGTTCTCATTCCCAGAGCTGCATCTCTGCTGAATAGGGTCAGGGTGCTCCCAGCTTAGCCTCATCTGATCCACTGACAGGCTCAGTTATCTCCTGCCCAGGGAAGGGCTGGGCTTCTGTATCCAGTACTGAATCCCAAGGACCAGGCAGTGTGGCTGGAACAAGCCAGCCCTCGCAGGGAAGACATAAGCTGCCTGGGTGGCAATGGCGTAGAAGGTCTGCATCTGGGCACACAGAGGCCCCCAGATCCAAGGCAGCAGTGTGAGCTGCTCTCAGGTCAGTGGAAAATGGACCTGCTGTGCCCACACCTGGGCTAGGTCTTATAAATAGCCTCCAACATAGCTCCAACAGAGGTCACCAAGCTTTCTCCAAGTGCCGGTCATTGGACTCGTAGGGCCCCAGACCTGTGCCACTGGCTGTGCCCAGTGCAAGCCCTCGAATGTCCCCTATGGTGGGCATCACAGGTCTCCTGGATTTCACTGTAGTGCACAGCAGTAGAGGACTTTGATTTTTTTTTTCAACGTCAAGCTGCATTCCTCTTCTGGACAGTTCCCTGCAGAGAAAGCATGTGAGAGACTCGCCAGAGCAGTCCCCACAGACCCTCATTTCCAGAACCTCCTGTGCACCCAGGTGAATCCCACTTGTCTCCCCCACTCCTTCCTGACCATCTCGGTACTGGAAGGAAGTGAAACTGAACCCCTTCTGAGTCACCAAATATATTCTGGATGTTAAGTTTGAAGGGGGCCTGCCCCTCCACACCTGTGGGTATTTCTCGTCAGGTAGGATGAGAGACTGAGAAAAGAAATAAGACTCAGAGAAAAAGTATAGAGAAAGAACAGTGGGCCCAGGGGACGGGCACACTCATCACGCGAGGACCTGCACTGGTGCTGGTCTCTGAGTTCCTTCAGTATTTATTGATGGCTATTTTCACTATCTTGGCAAGGGGAGTGCGGCAGGAGAACAGGGTGAACAGGGTGATGGCGGGGAGAAGGTTAGCAGGAAAATATGTGAGTAATGGAATCTGCGTCATAAATAACTTCAAGGAAAGGTACTGTGCCTGGATGTGGATGTAGGCTAGATTTATGCTTCTCTTTACCCAAACATCTCAGTGTGGCAAACAGTAACAGAGCAGTATTGCTGCCAGCATACCTCGGCTCCAGCCACAGGGCAGTTTTCTCATATCTCGGAATAGAATGGATAGTCAGCTTTACACTGAGACGTTGCATTCCCAGGGACATGCGGGAAACAGAGGGCTTCCTCTTATCTCAGCCTCAAAGATGCCTTCCTCTTTTACTAATCCTCCTCAGCACAGACCCTTTCCTGGTGTCAGGATGGGATACGGTAAGTTCTTTCCGTCCCCACGAGGCCGTATCTCAGCCTGTCTCAGTCAGGGGAAACCTTGGACGATACCCAGACTTTCTCAGGCAGAGGTCCCTGTGGCTTTCCGCAGTGCATCTTGTCCCTGGTTAATAGAGAATGGAGAATGGCGATGACTTTTACCAAGCATACTGTCTGCAAACATATTATTAACAAGGCACCTCCTGCAGAGCCCTAAATCCCTTAAACCTTGATTTAATACAGCACATGTTTCTGTGAGCACAGGGTTGGGGCTAAAGTTACAGATTAAGAGCATCTCAAAGCAGAACAATTTTTCTTTGTACAGCTCAAAATGGAGTTTCTTTTGTCTTTCTTTTTCTACATAGACACAGTAACAGTCTGATCTCTTCCTTTCCCCCACAAGATCTCAAAAACATTTTTGTCACTAAGTAACTCCCTTCCTGCTCAAGCCTCATATAAAATTTTCCTATTTGCCTTTTGGAGCAAATCAAAAACAAAAAAACCCCACCACCACCACCATCAAGAACAAAAAACACCAAGATTCTACCTGCTCTGTCTTGGCAGCTCTCCTTGAAACTGATTTCTCTTTTCCTGCAGTTTCCCCAATGTGAGCTGGACTCTGGTCTGTGGATACAATGAGAGTTTGAGAAGTGCCTTCAACTGAACACCCCGAAATTCCTACTTCATCCTGGACACACAGGAGCTGAGGTAACCACCAAACCCCAACTGTCTTCTGTTCTCCAGTGTCCAGGATCTGTATGACTCTGGCTGCCAAAGAGCTCCCAGTTTCCTTCCCTGGGGAGCCTGTGTTGCTGGCCCGACCCTTCTCACCTTGAAAGAGTCAAATCTTACCTGATTTGGCAGTGCTTCATTTCCTCAGAATTCTCCTCCTCATTTGGATTGGTCTCCGGTCCTACTGCAGAAGAAAGTTCAGACGACTCACCTCTCCCTAGGTAGAGTCCCATATTCTATCTTTGATGCATTTTTGCAGATCAGTCTTCCAAGTGAAGCCCTTCTGCCAGTATCATGCATGAACGCATTTCTCAAAGTCCCCTGATGATGCTAAGCCATTTCCCATCACCAATCTCAAAACAGAACCCTACCAAAGACACATAGGTCAGTATCCCTGATTCCATTACTCCTTCTAGCCTCCAGAGGAGCAGCCCAAGGCTTTACCTTGCTTTTGTTTGTGTTTCTCACTGGAATGGGAGGAGGCAGTCTTGCCTTTTCCTTTGAATGGTTTCTTCTCATCTGAGCCCTTTTCTGTAAAGGAGATCTGTTGGAAAGGGGGCTGGCCAGTGGAGCATTGGATGGAGGAGCAGTGGAGATCGAGGTCTTCATTTCCCTTTCCCATGTTGGAGCTCAAGAGACAGGTGCTCTCTCTTATTCCTCTACTACTTAAATAGCAGAGACCCTTCTCTACTATCTTACACATCCAAAGGCAGAGGGTGGGTTATTCTGCTAGACCTCCTTTTTATACGTCCCTCGGCTGGGCCTGGCTTAATTTTCTTGGCTGAAGAGTTTTCTCCTTCTTGCCACTTATTAGAACCTCAGTAAGAAAAGTTTCTTGCTGTAGTTCTACTGGGGACCCACACACAGTTATGCAGAGACATTTTCAGGATCCTGTCAACAAAGACCCTGGAGCACAGGGATCAGAAGATCGGGGAATCATTCCTTCTGATTTCTGTCCCAGTTCCTACCTGGAAGTGTTTATGATCCAGTTCATATGCATAATTAAACATATCTATATTGACATATATATTTTGCACAGAAAGAAAATGTATTATACATAGAGTTAACATTATATATGTAGATATTATAATTTCTCAAATGCTTGGAAACAACAAATGTAAAATGATGGTTGATTGTATTAGATCCACACATATATGATGAAATAAAAATTCAGGGAAAATCTAAATACCAAATAAAATGGCCCTTTATACCTTAAAAATGGAGAAGATAATTAAATCAAAAGCACAAAAATTGAGTTGATTAGATTAGAGCCAATGCAAACCTAATCAGCCCCTGATTCCTAAGGTAGCAAAAAGTCTAGGTGGAAAAGCTTCCCCGCTTTCTCACCCTGCCGCAGTCTTCCCGGGAGCGCCACTGTGTTCTGTGGAATTTATTCAGCCTCTCTAGTAAAAATGGACTTGTTTTCAGTGAGGTAACCCAACTGATCACAAGAAACACAGCCTAGATTCTGAGCATTCAGCTCCTGTCTTTACACCACAGACACCACATGAATACCATCAAAGCCCACATTGTTTCTCAACACTCACCATCAAGACATAGCCAGAACAGCCTCTCAAAATTGCCTCAGTGAGGCAAGACGAAGTGTGGTGGAGCTCCAGGTTCAGAACAGCTGCCTCATCCCTTCCTACTGCGGCAGAGTCTCTCTGCAGGTCAGAGCTCTCAAACTATAGAAGGGTTAGTTCATGTCCCAGCAAGTGTACCCTAAAAGGACCTTCTTGTCTTCCAGTCTTCTGAGGAAATCATTCAGGAATAAGACCTTCTAAGTTAGGGAGTACTCAGCTTCCAGTCCAAAATGACTGACTGATGAATTGATTCCCTGAGGAAGAGAAAGACTGTGTTGAGTGAGTCTGTGTTTTCCCAGCTGTGCTGTCTGTGCAAATAGTGGAAACAAAAAAAAATTAGTGGTAGACAAACACTGCCTAGTGAAATTGTCTCAATGTAAATGGAACTTATCATAATATGGTTATATATTATAATATGATATCATAAAAATTTATTTGACATATAAATAAATTTTGATATACTATGATATCATAATATTGTATAAAATTTTATCAGGTAATTTTATAAGAAAATTGAGTTAAAATTTTGTAACTAACATTAACATCTAAACTCAATAGAAAGCTAGGAAAATTATCTGCTCTTGTGTAAATGACTGCTTTTTGAATAACTCTAAAAGGTATGAAGGGGGGTCTGCTACTTACTTGATAAATAAGTACTTGATAAGACATCGACTTCCAAATCTTTGCTGTTTTTAACCAGTGCGCTCTCAAGATACGAAAATATTTTACTCTAACAAGTCATTTTCATAGGTATCGTAACAGGAATTTTGTTCATTTTGGGTTAATAAATTATTATAACTTTTTTGTTATTAGTAGTTTATGTCATTGCTAAAATATACTCCTACAGATAACACATTACACAAGTGTCTTGATTTGTTCTTTAATCTTATATAAATTGTTTAAATTTTTAAATTAAATTCTATTTATTTTAGATAAAAGAGTCCTTGTAGCTGCCATATGCTGCACTTTGTTAGAAAGGCAAACTATCAGGCAAAACTCAGGCCTGGCTGGGTGCGGTGGCTCATGTCTGTAATCCCAGCACCTTGCAAGGCCAAGGTAAGCAGATCACCTGAGGTCGGGAGTTCGAGGCCACCCTGGCCAACATAAGGAAACCCCGCCCGTACTAAAAATACAAAAGAAAAATTAGCTGGGTGTGGTGGTGCACACCTGTAATCCTAGCTACTTGGGAGGCTAAGGCAGGAGGATCGCTCGAACCCGGGAGGCGGAGGTTTCAGTGAGCCAAGATCATGCCACTGCACTCAACCCTGGGTGACAGTGCAAAAGTCTATCTCAAAAAAAGAAAAAACTCAGGCTTATTTTTATCAAATCTAGATTTTAGATAACGTTTCTAGGTGTCCCCTTCTAATAAAAATCCAAACCAAAACAAACAAAACATTTCTAGGTAATTCCCATGACTATTAATGACTGTTAAATTGGTACTTTTATTTTTAAGAGAGGGATTGTTTATAAGGATGTGTTGATGTGTCAAACATGAACAGTTAAGATTGTACCTTTGCTTGACATAGCCTCACTCTGTCACTCAGGGTAGAGTGTGGTGGTGCAATAAAAACTCACTGCAGCTTTGACCTCCCCAACTCCAGTGATCCTCCTAAGTCAGCCTCCCAAATAGCTGGGACTACAAGTGTGTGCCACCATGCTGAACTAATTTTTTAAAAATTGTTGTAGAGATGAGGTCTTACTATCTTGCCCCTGTGAGGTCTTGTTATATTGCCCAGGCTTGCCTCAAACTCCTGAGCTCTGGCTCCTAAAGTGATGAGGTTACAAATGTGAGCCACCATGTCCAGCCAAGATTAGACCTTTCAATGAATGCACATCTTATCTAAAAAAAAAAAAAAACTGATTAAAACATGAAGTCTGAATTAAAAATTGGTTCACATTAATAATTTTTAATTTGGGTACTTCTATTGTTAAAAGAGGGATTGTTTATATGGGTGTGTTTATGTGTAAAAAGCTAGTTAAGATTGAACCTTTATTTTTATTTTTTTTTTGAGACAGAGTCTCCTTCTGTCACCCAGGCTGTTGTGCAGTGGCACAGTCACAACTCACTGCAGCCTCAAACTCCTGGGAGCAAGGGATCCTGCTATGTCAACATCCAAAGTAGCTGGAACTACAGGTGTGCATCACCATGCCTGATTTTTTTTAAAATTTTTAATAAAGATGTGGTCTCACTATGCTGCCCAGGCTGCTCTCAAACTCCTGACCTCAAATGATCCTCCTGCCTTGTCAGGAGGTATTACACAAGCTTAAGCCATTGTGCTCAGCCAAGATTTTACTTTCAATGAGCACACATTTTATATCAGAAAAAAATAATAAAGAATAAAGTCTGTGTGAGAAATGGGTTGAAGTAGAGATAATACAAAATTGGCATGTTATTAGTTGTGGTTAAGCCTGGGTAACAGGCCTATTGCACTGTTTCTTTTATTTTGTATATGTTTTAAATTTTCTGTAATAAAACATGTATAAGAATACAAACTTGATATACAGTGTTAGCTCTTATGATCTTAGTGACTTTGGTGGAGCAAAAAGAAAGAAAGTGGTTGCCAGGACATCAGTGAGGCTGGTTCTATTTCTAGGTTACACAAGTGTGTTCAGTTTGTAATAATTGCTTAAGCTTTGTGTGATTTCTTTGTATTTGTCTCTCTGCATGAATGTTACACATATATAAAAATTTGAATGTTATCTATTTGCACAAAATTTTAACTTAATATCTCAGAATAATAGCACTGTTTTGTATTGTTTTAAAGTGGGACATATTTACTCAGGGCATCATCAGACGGATATTAATATTCCAAGGCATTTATTCATGTCCTAACACTTTGGTGACTTTCTAGGTCTTTCCATGTTTACATCAGTTTAGTAAGAAGGATAGTTTTAATTTTTTAGGGTAGAGGCCAGGCACTGTGGCTCATGCCTACAATCTCAGCTCTTTGGGAGGCCAAGGTAGGAGAATCATTTGATTCCAGTATTTTGAGTTTTTTTTAGGATGCAATTATTCTTCAGCAAAGTCCTCTTCTCACGGTGATGAGGTTCAGCTGTGCAAGGACACCTAGTGCATACTATGCATTTGGTATGAGTGGAACTGGATTGAACCAGGAACAAAATGTGTAGCAGAAGTCAGTCTGCAAAGAAAAGTAGGTAATTCAGGTAATATTGGAAGACCACAACTCAGCAGCAAATCTTTCCATTCATTTCAGGAAACCATTTGCCACTAGTTCGCCAGAAGAGGTGAATTTAAAGCAGCAGTTTGGGGGTTTGGTTGTAACCCATAGTCACCCAGAGAGCTGAATTAATTTATCTATTGCCTTTTGGTTTTAGGTAATTTTAAAAGCCTCTCTGGTGATTCCCATGTGCACCCACGGATAACAACCCCTGCTTCGGGGTGAGAATTGCATTTGCTGCGCATGCATTCCATGTGTGCAATGGTGATTTGCCCCATGGCCACTCCTGAGTTTGGGGTCTTAGAAAATACACTTGTCCTGTTAAAAAATCAAAAAACAACTACAAGACACACTCAGTTGTTTGGCTAAAATGCAACAGGAGAAAATATCTTCTCAACAGATGTATCTGGATGACGCTTGCTTTCAGAGTAAAAGGTGGTTTCGAGCACAATATAGCACTTTTTCCCAAAGGCTTTCAAGGCCTTTTGCTATCATATCCTTATGAATCACAGGAATAAAAAAATAATAGTTATATAACTGTCAAATATTGTATTAGGAAAAAATTAAGGACATATCTTCCATGCTCGGGTACCCTGATTAAAATCAGTTGAGACCCATCTGCCTGGTGTGGTGGCTCACACCTGTAATTCCAGCACTTTGAAAGGCAGAGGCTGGAGGATCACTTGAGCTCAAGAGTTCAAGACCAGCCTGCCCAACATAGCAAAACCTAATCTCTGCCAAAAATACAAAAATTAGCTGGTTGTGGTAGTGTGCACCTGTGGTCCCAGCTACTCGGGAGGCTGAGGTGGGAGAATCGCTGGAACACAGAATGTCAAAGCTGCAGTGAGCCACTGCACCCCAGCCAGAATGACAGGAAAAGAGACCCTGTCTCAGAAATAAAAATAAATAAAAGAGACCCATTCTTTCAGACACCCTCCTTCTTCTACACAAAACATGAGACTTTTGACCTGAAATGTTTTAAGATAAACTGAAAATTCTCCCATGTTCAGGAGCAGTAGATGGGGGTTGCTCACTTCCTGCTATTTGAGTGAAAGCAAGGCAGAGGCCTGGAGAGTCAAACGGATGAATATATTAATTGCTTTCTTTTCATATGATGTATTAAGCTATTCTTGCATAGCTATTAAAAAAATTCTGAGACAGGGTAATTTATAAGAAAAGAGTTTGATTGGCTCATGGTTCTGCAGGCTGTACAGGAAGCATAGCACCAGCGTCTGCTTTTGGGAAGGCCTTGGGAAGCTTACAATCATGGTGAAAGTGGAGCAGGCATCTCACACGGTAGAAGAAGGAACAAGAAAGATGAGGGAGAGATGGGCCACACTTCTAAACAACTAGATCTCGCGAGTACTCACTATCACAAGAACCACACAGAGCCATGAGGGATTCACCCCGTGATTCAACTACCTCCTCCCCAGGCCCCACCTGCCACACTGAAGATTAAACTTCTATATGAAATTTAGAGGAGATATCAAAACTACATCACATGTGCTCCCAAAAAATCCCTCTGAACAGTTCACCCTTTTTTCTCTATCCCACTCATCTGTTTATGTAGCTTTTATTCTGCACATTTTCTTTTTCAGATAAATAATTTTTAAAATGGGAGAAAAAATAGAAATGCTAGGCCCTTCACTTAAATCCTGAAAATTACAGAAAACTTAGCATCTAACTCCCAGGGTGCTATGAGGATTAACTCACATCATGTGATGTTTCCTGAACAGTGCTCTGTAACAGAGTTCTGAACACATAGTATGTGCTCAACAAACATTATATTAACTCATGTGTACATGTTTTCCAAATGCAGACTTACTCAAACATTGATGCATTCTCTAGGCTTTCTAAACTTTAAGAGCCAGCAGAAAATGACATGTTTGAAAATGGTGATTGGTGGTTTCCATTCTGGCCCAAAGGATTTGTGTTGTGGAAGAGTGTTGGGTGTCAGGAACTCTGTGCTGTGCCTACTTTCTCTAGCTGAGTGCTACTATATTGAATGTAGTGGGAGAAACATCAGCATTAAGAGAAGACTTTTTAAAGAAGCCAGTTTATGGGCCCCTTCCAAACCTGCAGAATCACATTACCAAGAGAGAGGCCTGGAATAGGAAATAATTTATATGCACATTGAAACTTGAGAGGCAGCCGGGTATGGTGGCTCACACCTGTAATCCCAACACTTTGGGAGGTTAAGATGGGCAGATCACCTGAGGTCAGGCGTTCAAGAACAGCCTGGGCGACATGGCCAAACTGTGTCTCTACTAAAACATACAAAAATTAGCCAGGTGTGGTGACTGATGCCTGTAATCCTACCTACTCAGGTGGCTGAGACTGGAGAATCACTTGAACCTGGGAGGCAGAGGTTGCAGTGAGCTGAGATCATGCCACTGCACTCCTGCCTGGACAATGAGTGAAAACTCGGTCAAAAAAAAAAGAAGAGAGAGAGAGAGAGAAAGAAAAAGAAAGAAAGGAAGGAAGGAAGGAAGGAAAGAAGGGAGGAAAGAAGCAAAGAAAGAAGAAAACAAGAGAAAAGAAAAAAGAAACAAAAGAAACTTAGAAACTTGAGAGGCAATGCTTAGCTAAGTGACTGTCAGCCCAGGCTTCCAACCATAATCACATGGCCAGCTTAAAGAAATATTATCACCTGTGCCCTCCCCAGAGACTCTGTCTATTGGTCTTGGTGGGAGCATCTATGTGGTTGTAATTAGAAAGTCAAATTGTCCCTCTTTGATAATTGCATAATATCATATATACAAAAAATCTAAAGACCACAAAAAACTCTTAGATTCGATAAACAAATGTAATAATGTTTCAGGATGCAAAAATTAATGTATAAAACTTAGTAGCATTTTTATACACTAATGATGATCAAGCTGAGAGCTGAATTAAAAAGTCACTTCCTTTTACAATAACTACTAAAAAGTTTAGATGCCTAGAAATACAATTAGTCAAAGAGATGAAACATATCTACAAGGAAAACTACAAAACACTGATGAAAGAAATTGTACATGACACAAATGGGAAAAACATCCCATGCTCATGGGTTGGAAGAATTTTGATCATTAAAATGGCCATAGTACCCAAAGCAATCTACATATTAAAGGCAATTCCTACGAAAATGCCAATGTTATTTTTCATAGAATTAGAAAAAAATTCTAAAATTCACATGGAACCAAAAAAGAGCCTGAATAGCCAAAGCAAATCTAAGCAAAGAGAACAAAGCTGGAGATATTACATTACCTGACTTAAAATTATACTAGAAGGCTTTAGTAACCAAAACAGCATGGTACTGATATAAATTGACACATAGATCAATGGTACAGAATAGAGAACCTAGAAATAAAGCCACATACCTACAAACAACTGATCTTTTACAAAGTCAACAAAAACATACACTGGAGAAATGACATCCTATTCAACAAATTGTGCTGGAAAAATTATATTGCCATATGCACAAGTATGGAATGGGACACATATTTCCCACCATATACAACAATCAACGCAATATGGATTAAAAGACTAAAATGTAGCACTTGAAACTATAAAAATGCTAGAAGAAACTCTAGGATAAACTCTTCTGGACATTGACTTGGACAAAGAATTTATGACTAAGATCCCAAAAGCAGATATAACAATAACAAAAATAAACAAAAGGAACTCAATGAAACTAAGAAGCTCCTGCAAACGAGCTTTTTAATTAACAGAGCGAGAAAAAAACCTATGGAATGAGATAAATATTTACAAGTTTTGCATGTGACAAAGAACTAATATCCAGGATACACAAGGAACTCAAACAGCTCTACAAAAATAAAACAAGGAACTTCATTAAAAAGCAGGCAAAGAACATGACCAGACATTTTTCAAAAAAAAAAAAAAAAGACAATGATGGTCAATAAGCGTGTAAAAGATGCTCAACATTGCTAAAGGTCAGAGAAATACCGATTAAAAGCCACAATGGGATACCAAATTACACCATGCAGAATGGCTATTGTAAAAAGCAGAAAAATGAGATATCGGCAAGGATACAGAGCAAAGAGAACACTTATACATTGTTTGTGGAAATGTAACTTTCTACAACCTCTATGGAAAACAGTATGGAGATTTCTCAAAAGACTAAAAATAGAACTTCCATTTGATTCAGCACTCCCACTACTTGGTATCTACCCAAAGGAAAATATTTATTACGTAAAGAAAATACACACGCTCATATGTTTATCACAGCACTATTGACAATAGCCAATATATGAAATTAATTTAAATTTATCAATTAATAATCGAATAAAGAAAATGTGCTAATACATTTGTACCATGGAATACTACTCAGCCATGAAGAATAATAAAATCATGTCTTTTGCAACAACATGAATGAAACCGGAGGCCATTATTGGAAGTGAAAAAACTCAGAAACAGAAAATCGAATTCTGCATTTTCTCACTTGTAAGTGGGAACTCAATTATGCATACACTTGGATATAGAGACTGGAAAAATAGACACTGGAGATTCAGAAAGATGGGAGGTTGGCAGAGGGTTTAGGAATGAGAAAATAACTAATTGGGAAAATAAACAGCATTCAGATGACTGTCACGCCAAAGTCGAGCATCATTACCATGCAACATGCTTCTGTGAGGGAGCTGCATTTGTACTCTCTAACATATTAATAAAGAGGAAAAAAAAAAAAAAAGACAATGATGGTCAATAAGCGTGTAAAAGATGCTCAACATTGCTAAAGGTCAGAGAAATACCGATTAAAAGCCACAATGGGATACCAAATTACACCATGCAGAATGGCTATTGTAAAAAGCAGAAAAATGAGATATCGGCAAGGATACAGAGCAAAGAGAACACTTATACATTGTTTGTGGAAATGTAACTTTCTACAACCTCTATGGAAAACAGTATGGAGATTTCTCAAAAGACTAAAAATAGAACTTCCATTTGATTCAGCACTCCCACTACTTGGTATCTACCCAAAGGAAAATATTTATTACGTGAAAGAAAATACACACGCTCATATGTTTATCACAGCACTATTGACAATAGCCAATATATGAAATTAATTTAAATTTATCAATTAATAATCGAATAAAGAAAATGTGCTAATACATTTGTACCATGGAATACTACTCAGCCATGAAGAATAATAAAATCATGTCTTTTGCAACAACATGAATGAAACCGGAGGCCATTATTGGAAGTGAAAAAACTCAGAAACAGAAAATCGAATTCTGCATTTTCTCACTTGTAAGTGGGAACTCAATTATGCATACACTTGGATATAGAGACTGGAAAAATAGACACTGGAGATTCAGAAAGATGGGAGGTTGGCAGAGGGTTTAGGAATGAGAAAATAACTAATTGGGAAAATAAACAGCATTCAGATGACTGTCACGCCAAAAGCCGATATTTCGTCACTATGCAACATGCTTCTGTGAGGGAGCTGCATTTGTACTCTCTAACATATTAATAAAGAGGAAAAAAAAAAAAAGAGAGAAAACCACTTTGGCTTTTATAAAGTTGGCAAACTGAATAGACCTTATAATTTTCATAAATAATTAGATTAGGCAAAAAATAATTTTAATAAAAAATATGTTGTATTATAAGAATAGTATAGAAAGATAATTTGGTGAATTAGAGTAGTTAGTACTTAGCACATAAAATATGTTAGGCAAGATTCTAAGCCACTTAGACATTTATGAACAAAATATCTAACAGAATAAAATCAATAACACAAAGATTCATTGGCAATGACAAATTGACATATTTTCAATCATGTTAGATGATATTAAAACCATTAACAAATTTACTATTTTGTTTCATAATAATAAAAAGTCAAATAACTTCATTAAAAAGATTGACTAATTAGGCATATAGATAAATGGGCGGCATTTTGACCAGTAGACAGAGGATACACATTTTCAAAGACCAGACAAAATTATTTATTTTTTGTTGAGGAGAGAACAGTTTTATTATCTGGGGATATAGTGGGGTCCTCTCCCTGGGAGGTGGGGTCTTCCACTGGTTACCCACGGCAGTGCTTCAGGAGGCGCCATGCGATTCAGTGCTGGGCTCAGCTGGGGTCCGGGACTTGGAGAAGGCAAACTGTGCAGGGAAGCAGTAGCTGTGGGTTCCTCACCGCCAGCTCTGCCCGTCTGCACCAGGCCTCCTGGTGCTCCTTAGGCTCCCGCCGAGTCTGCGACTCTGTAGGACAGTGAACCATCCTGCCCAGAACTTTATCCTCGCAGCCAAGTTTGACGCAGGTCAGGCATTTCTGCTTCCTCCCCTTGGACTGGACTTTGCACTTGGGTTTCTTCCAGTCCTTCTTCCGGCCACTTGTCTGTCTGCCGGAGCTTAAATTCCAGCCTCACAAATGTTCCAGCTGGGAAGAGCGTGTCCATGGCACTGTTCATACTGGTCTCCCAGAAGGCCTGCTGCACGGGCGGGTGCTTGTAGATTCCTCCAGGGCCACATGCAGGTCCCGGCGCTGGCCCCGTGAGCTCGGCCCGCCCGCGCCCCCCTCGCACACCCACGGGGCCAGCGAGATCCGCAGCCATCTCAGGCTTCCCCTGTCACTCCAGCCCTGCGAAGTGTGCGTGCCCCCCTTAGTTCTCCAAGCCCGCCGGGAGCCACCCCCTCCCCTGCCCTGCCTCTGGGGGGGCCATGCACGTAGAAACCTGGGCAGATGCGAAGGAACCGGGAAATGTCCCTTTCTCCACACTGACCTTGGGGTCCTCTCCACTCTCTCCCACCCTGCCCGCACTGTTCCCAGGGGCCCGCAGTTTCAGCAAAGTTCCCTTCCACGCCGGGAAGCAGTCCTATTGCCCACTCTCACCCTTATTCCTTTTCTGGCCCATTCTCTCTCCCCACTGGATCTCCGACACGACTCCCTCTCCTCCCTGCTGTCCCCGGAGCCCCTCTCGGCTTCCCCAGCTCAGTTCCCTCACTGACCGCTTCTCCCTCCCACCCCTCACTGAATCTCCTGGCTCCCACGGGGTGCCCCCAATCTCCGGGGCCCAAGTCAACCAGAGAAAATTATTTTAAATGAGAAGATTGAATTCATGAAAGCAGGAATCCATCTGGTTATATTTTAAAGAATTTTGAAATGATAATATCAACTATCAATTTAAAGTTTAACCGGAGTTCAGAATACCCACTATTTTACCAAAAACAAACAAACAAAAAAACTGTTTTAGCTAACCAACTAATTCAGTAAATTTTCAGGATACAATATTAACATATGAACATCAGTTGCATTTTTTTTACAGTAACAACAAAATATCTGAAAAAGAATAAAGATAATTCCATTTACAATATTATCAAATTGAATGAAATACTTAGGAATGAGTTTAACAAAGAATATGAAAGATCTGCATACTGAAAAGTATAAAATGTTGAGGAAAGAAATTACAGTATACAAAATGGGAAATATATCCTGTGTTCATGGATTCTAAAAATTAATATTGTCAAAATATCCATAATACACAAAGTGATCTACAGAGTTAAATTTCTATCAAAATTTTAATGCCTTTTTATTAAAAATGTAGAACAAACAATTCTAAAATTAGTATGGAACCACAAAAGACCTCAAATAGCCAAATACTGAGAAGAACAAAAAGGCGGGAAGCCTCACACTTCCTGATTTCAAACTGTATTACAAAGCTATAGTCATCAAAATAGTACGGTACCTACATACAAAACAATAGAACAGAATAGAGGACCCAGAAATAAACTCACAAATATACAATCAATCAATCCCACAGAAGGGAGAAAGGATAAACACATCAATAAGTGGTGTAGGAAAAACTGGATATGCACAGACAAAAAGTGAACCTTTCTCTCACATCATCACAAAATGAATTTGAAATGAGATAAAGACTTTAACATAAGAATGGAAATCATAAATCCTCTAAAAAAATGGAGAAAAACCTCCTTGACAGTGGTCGTGGCAATGATGTTTTGGATTTGACACCAAGAACACAGTCAACAAATGCAAAAATGAACAAGTGGAACTATGTCAAAGTAAAAAGTTTCTGCACAATAAAGGAAAAAATCAACAAAATATAAAGGCATTATATGGAATGGGAGAAAATATTTGTAAACCATATGTAGGATAATATGTTACTATCCAAATGTACGTCATACTAAACAATACAAAAAAAGAACCCACAGCAGAATTAAAAGCAATTTCCTGATTAATAATTGGGCAAAATATATAAATAGCAATTTTCCAAAGATATACAAATGGCCAGCAGGTATATAAAAAATGCTCAACATCACTAATTATTAGAGTAATTAAAATCAAAATCACCATGAGGTGTCACCTTATTGTGGTGTTTGGATACCTATTATCAAAAAGTCAAAAGATAAAAAGTGTTAGGGTGCAGAAAAAGAGAACACTTATACACTGTTACTGAGGATGTCAATTGGTGCAGCTATTATGAAAAAGAGTATGGAGGTTCCTTACAATTTTTAAACTAGAAATACCATTTATTCCGGAGTCTATAGCCAAAGGACATACAATCAGTATCGTTAAGGGTATCTGCACTCCTCTGATACAGATAAATAGATAAACTGAGAGATATATAATTTTAGCTTTAATAAAAAATGAAATTCATTTACAACAATACTGATAAATCTTGAAAACATTATGCTAAGTGAAATAAGCCGAATACAGAAAAACAAATACTGCATGATCTCTTTTGTATGTAAAATCTAAAAAAGTAAATAAAAATTAAAAAAAAAAAACATAGAAACAGAGAGTAGAACGGTGGTTCCCATGGGCTAGGAAGTGGGAAAAGCAGGGAGATATCCATGGAAGGGGCACACCTTCAGTTATTAGGCGAGTAACTGCTGAGGACCTAATGTACAGAACGGTGACTATAGTTAATGTGTACTTGAAATTTGTTACAAAAGTAGATCTCAGGTGCTCTCACCACATATACAGAAACATATTAACTATGTGAGGGGATAGATATGTTAACTAGCTTAACTGAAATAATTTAAAGGTGTACAGACGTCTCAAAACACTCTATTGTACACCCTAAAAATGCACACTTTTCAGTTTGTCAATCATAGCTCAATAAATGTGGAAAAAATTAAGAGTAACAAGCAGGTCATATCTAGCCACATGGATACTCAATTTAAAACACTGTTCGTCACTGTTTCCAGCTCAACTCGGGAACGGAGGGAGCGCTTCTGGCCCGTGGACTTCGACGCTCCTCCCGCTGTCCTCGCAGCTGGGGAAGGTACAATCATTCCCAGGATTCCATGCTGCACAGATCGGGCAGGGCCATCGCCATCCCCTTGCTCCTTGCCGCAGTCCCGTTAGGCTCCGCGTTTGGGAGCCTCCCGGCCAGGAAGGCTGCCTGTGACTGCTCGCGCGCCCCCATGGCCTGTGGCTCCGCGGCCTCCCGCCCGACCCCGAAGACCCCTCGCGGGCGCGGCGATCTCGGCGATCCGGACTCCGCGACACTCGGAGCCTGGTCCCAGCCGCCATCGCCTTCGCTATGGCCGCCCCTCCCCCTCCCCAAGCTCGAGCGGGCCCAGCGGAGGCGGAAGGCGGAGAAGCTGAAACGCTAACGCGGAGCTGCACGCGGCAGGTGCGGGAATGGGAAAAGCTGGTCTGGCACAGGAGGGCTGCTCCGGACCAACAAGAGCAAAGGCCAGGAGCTCCGCACGCAGCTGGGAAGAACTCAGTAACGTACTCCACTGTGGGAGAAATGAAGACAATAAAAGTCTGATGTAGAAGTACTCACAGAAAACCATGCTCCTTGGTCAATCTCGGATTATTTTTAGTCCTACTCTAATGATGTTAGTCTTCCAAATAAAGTGAGTGACTGAACTGTCAGATCAGCAAGATCAGGATATTGAAACTCCTGCTTTGAATTCTAAAGACCAGTTATAAATAGAATGTGATGCTCACCCTGGTACTGATAGAACAGCAAATGTTAAATGTAGACAAAAGGGTCATTTGCCTCAAATTCACAGGAGCCAGCATCTGCATTAGCAGCAAAAGATACGTCCTTAGAAGGTTCTTCGTTAGCTGGAAGTTTGAGAGCTGCAGCAGAAGCGGCTGTATCAAGACTGGATTTAGTTATAATGAAAATACTGGACTGTATTTTTACCACAGCACTGGTTTCTATTAAGATTCTGAGAATTAAATATATTATGATCCAATTTATTACTACCGTGAGGTGGAAAGTGCTCGCTATCAGTTTCATTCTCAAGTAGGTTTGCAACCTTATCAGACTTATAGCATAAAACAAAGATTAAAAATTGAGAAAAGAGAGGATCCAGATTCTTCTACAAAAAAAAATGAGGAAAAGGATTTGAATTCAGAGGGTCAAAAAGCCTTCAGTGTTGAACATACAAGCTGCAATGGGAAAGACAATTTTACAAATGTGAAAGAAAGGCCAAAATAGGCATTCATCACAAAAATAATCCTCCAAAATTCACTGTTCTAATTAGTGGAAATACTATGGCATCTCCTCTTAATGAAAACATCTCAATTCAACTTTATTTAAAGGTGAGAAAGTCGTAGACAGTGATAGTGAATCAGAAGAAGGTGAAATCATAGACTCTCAGACCGAGGGTACTTATGACGAAGACATTACCAGTGAAGGCAATGCAACTGCAAAAGATGCTGAGGAGAAAGATGAGGAATAACTGTGGCCCCCATGTATAAGAGTAATTGTCATTAGATTACCCCTGTTACAGACAGGATCACTCTTCATCATTATTGCTGTAAAACCTGCTACAATTGAAAGAGAAAATGACATGGAGCATACTCTTTGAATCCCTGCAGTTGGTGTCAGTAAGTTTCATGCACAAATTTATTTTGACCGTGACTTACAAAGTTATGTCCTTTTGGATCAGGCAGTCAAAATGGAACAATTGTTAATGAAAAACGGATTGTTCAGCTGAAAACTAAACGTGACCCTTATGTACTTGAGCATGGAGATAAAGCAAAAATTGGAGAGACTGTGTTATCTTATTATATTCACCCTGGCAGTAATAGCTGTGTTTGATGTGAACCAGTGCAGGTTAGATCTCACCTTTCCTTGATAAGAAAGATGAATCATTTGTTGGTCCAATATTAACTAAGAAGGAAAGGAGTTGGAAAGAAGAAAAGTATTTTAAAATATATTAATAAAATGTAAAATATGCTTTACAGAATACAGACTACAAAGATGATACTGGAGAATCTAAAATATAAAGATAGAGCTGGAAAACATAGGGAACAGATTGGAAGTGAAGGAAATTTCCAAAGAGATGGTGCTCCTGCATCTGTTCATTCTGAAATTACTGATAGCGACAAAGGTCACAAGATGTTGAAGAACATGTGTTGAAGATGTGTTGAAAACATTAGTAGGCCTGGGGAAGGATGGTGGGAGAATAAAAATTCTGATACAGCTTCAACTTCAGCAAACACAAGCAGGATTGGAGACAGACAAACCATCCTCAATTAAAGAGGCTCACCTTCTCCATACAAGAACAACAACGACAACAACAACAATAAAAACATTGAAAACTAGGACAAAGCACAGGAGAGGATTGCTGAAAACTTTCCAGAAACTAAACTTCCAAAAGATGACCTAGGAACCTTTCCTTGGGTAAAAGGGACTGAGGAGTGAAGGTTAATCACAGAAGAAAACTCAAGCTTTTTTAAAAATAGAGTTTGGAAACTCTTATTTTATTGCAGAACGTTTCTCCCCAAAAAAGTCAGTGGCACAAGAAAACTGTGTCACAGTTTATCCCTTCCTGATTCAGAAATGTGTAATAAAATGCAGTTTGCAGCTTTTAAAAAACACTTTTTAGACTAATTATTAGTGTCTGAATTAAGTTGTACAGTAAGTGAACTAAAGTTCACACGGCACTGATGAGTTTATCAAACTTTACTATTTTATCTTGTCATTTACAACATCCACATAAGCTATTAGCCATATAAGCAAAATTCATACAACCACTTAAATGTACATTTGTCTTTGTCTCCATGTATTCATACTAAGATGCACAGAAACTGAATATAAGATGCTCCATATATTCATACTAAGATGCACAGCAAAAGAAATATCGAAAGTCTACAAAAGTAAATCGGACAATATACATCCTTTTTTATGCTCTTAAGGACTTAGATAAAAAATTTTGAGAAAACACGGATAGTGAGGCATACATTTTCTTATATTTGGAATAGCCTAAATCATATTGAAGAACTAATGAACAGGTGACGTGTCATAGAAAATTAGTCTTTTATTATTTTCTTCTGTGAAGAATCTGAATTTGTTGATATGTACTACACATTCAGCATTTGTAGTTGGTTTGTTTCATAGCTAATGAATATTTATACATGAACAACTGAGTACAGTATTGAAATAGTCATGTGCTGGCATTTATGTATTTTATAAGTACTATTGCAGGCAAAGAAGTTGTGCCAGAAAAATCTGATTTCTAGTACAAAAGGAACACTTAGCCAGGGACTCATATTGCAAATGTCCTAAATTGCCATAAAACATTATAACATTAAATAACTTATTTCAATAAATTATGAATTAAACAAAAAATACAAATGATATCTTTTATGGGTTAGGGAAGTGCTAATGAGACAGAATGGCAATTGAAGCCAAAAGATCTGAATTCAGTTAAATAACTTTACTCATATTAGTTTTATGTTAGAGAAAACAATACTTTGACCATAACTATTTATTGCAGTGGAGTATTTCAAAAATATGTGCATAATATATAATTAATTTTCTAATGATATAAAAGTAATCACATTCTACGAATTATTACAATATGGTCTATTGATGGGAGGGGTGTTTCAAATGAAAAAACTTGGAATTTCTCACGAGGTGGTGAGAGATGCCACAGAAAATCTATGTAAAAGATTTCATTCATATACGCAACTATTGATATTTCTGCTTTTCAGAAAAAAATATACTTTAAACACTTAATTACAACAATTAAAATCACCAAGAAGTTACAGGAATTCACAGAATGCCTAATATACTTGAAAGGAAATTTAAAAAACTTGCCAGGACTGGAAGTAAATAAGGATAATGATCCAGAGAAGTAATCAATCTAAGAGGCCCATGCTCCACTCAGGTGCGTCTGATCACAAGGATGTCAGGTCCATGTGGGTTGTTCCCTTCTGACAAGGCAAATGGAATAAACAAAGAGAAACTGCCTGCAGGTGTCAGAATGTGGTGTCTCCCATATGTGAGGATTAAATTGCACACAAGGAGATGAACTACTGGAGTGAAGCATCAGAAGAAATATGGCACATAAATCTCAGATATTGAATTTATATTTAAATGTTTAAGTCAATAAAATGGAAAAACAAGAAACCAAAATAATGTGGAAAAAAACTATGAGCTTGTCAAGCTATCTTTGGAAAAGAGGCAAATGAAAAGTAAAGTATTGAAAGTGTTGTAAAACAATTTAATGTACAACCAACAAATTACGTGTTAAAATAGGCTAAGCTGAAAAAAGGACAAGTAAAGTGAAATGCTGATCACAATTAATGTAGTCATATAAGTTATAGAAGGGGAATTAATAGAAAATATATTTATATATGAGGATTAGATTGAGAAGAAATAAAAAGCACTTAATTGTTTTACCAGACTCTCTAAATAGGAAAGCAATAGTCAAAGAAATAGTGACTCATAAGTTTCAGAAACTGGAAATCAGACATGAATCCTTTAAAAGTTTAGGGTGTAATACATGAAAAAAGGTAAATTAAGAAATACTTAGAATAAATAATGGTTTTGGTTATTGTGAATGCTACTTAATAAACATGAGAGTGCAGTTATCTTTTTGACATGCTTATTTTGTTTCCTTTTGATATATACTCAGTAATGAGATCACTGGATCCTATGTTAGTTTGATTTATAATTTATTGAAAAACCTCCATGCTGTTCTCCCTATAGAAATGGGAAATGATTGTACTAATTTACATTCCTACCAACAGTGTATAAGTGCCCATCTACAGAATGAATAAAGAAAATGTTATATATACACAAACACACACGCACACACACGCAGGAATAATGTTCAGTTATAAAACAGAATGAAGTTTCATCATTTGTGTCAACATGGAGGAACCTAGAGGACATTATGTTAAGTGGAATAAGCCAGGCACAGAAAGAAAAAGATCATGTGCTGACATCTGAAGAAGTCCATCTCATAGAATTAGAGAGCAGAGTGGTGGTTACCAGAGGTTAGGGATGGCAGAAGGTTGAGGGAATGGGGAGAGCTTTGTCACTGGGTACAAAGTTACAGTTAGGAAGAATAAATCGTGATGTTCTATTACACAGTACAATGACTATAGCTAATAATAATGTACTGTTCATTCTATCATAGCTTGAAGAGAGGATTTTGAACTTTATTAGCACAGGAAATAATGTTTAAAGTGTTAAACATGCTAATTACTCCGGTTGGATCACTGTACAATGTATATGGTACAATGTGATGCAGTGAAACATCATGTAATTAAGACATGATAATTATACATGTTTACGGAGTACAGTGTGATGTTTCACTGCATCACACCGTACCGTGTAGTATGATGCAGTGAAACAAAGCAAGTAGGGTCTGTGATCTCTACTTTTTCTGAGGAGGATTTTGAGGGTTTCAGTCTTTAAAAGGGGTACAGCAGACAGGAGGGAGAAGCGGAAAGAAAAAATAAGTATGGTCACATTACTGTGAGGCCTCCATCAGGCTTGTTGAATCCACACACTGCATGTGAAAAGGAGCAAGTAGAGGGATATATTTAGCAAATGCTCAGCAAATCTGCACTTTACACAAGATAAAGCAAACACAGAGTGGAGAAAGCAATCAAATGTGTATTCCTCTTGGGGTGGGGGGCTGGGAAGGGTGGAGGGGAGGGACAAGTTCTAGTCTTGTCTTGTACTGTGAAGATAAACTGTTAATTTACATTGTCAGGGTAAGTGAGGTCACCTGTGGAGATATCCGGTCTTCTATCAGTAGCTATCTACTTAGGAACAAAAGGAAACATCCCCTTACCCCTGTGGGTTCTACAGAATCTGCTACTTTCTGCAAACTCACTGCCACCTCAACAAGGTGCTGACCCCCACCAGGATGTCATATGCCAAGAACAGCCCACCAGCACAGCCCAAGGGCTGTGAGTCCTGGAGAAGTTGTGCTGGAACTGGGGGCGCATGTTTTCCAGTCACAGAGTCTCCCTGACTTCACCATTCGTGGCCTCTGTGCCACAGTTTCTCCCACTGCACCACAAGATGAAAATCCCACCTGAGGGCTGAGGGCCTCAGACAGACCACCACACCTGTTTAAGTGGCTGGAAAGGGTAAAAATCATGGGTGAGAGACTCTCCTTGCCCTGGGTCTCTTGCCCTAGAACTGATGTGCATCAGACCACAGCCTTGTCAGAGGCATGTGTATCAGAGCAACTCCATCTTGAATAGGAGCTGGGTAAAATGAGGCTGAAACCTATGGGGCTGCATTCCCAGATGGATAAAGCATTCTAAGTCACAGGATAAGCAAGGTGGTCAGCAGAAAATACCAGTTATAAAGACCTTGCTGATAAAATAGTTTGCAGTAAAGGAGCCAGCCAAAACCTACAAAAACCAAAATGGTCATGAGAGTAATCTCTAGTCGTCCTCACTGCTACACTCCCACCAGCACTATGACAGTTTACAAAAGCCATGGCAATGTCCCCTCAGGGCTGCTCTGTCTATGGAGTAGCCATTCCTTATTCCTTTATTTTCTTAATAAACTTGCTTTAACATTGCACTGCTGACTAGCCCTGAATTCGTTCTTGCGTGAGATCCAAGGACTCTTTTTTCATGTGTGGATCAGGACACCTTTCCTGTAACATATTTCTGGTGACCAAAGAAGGGACTATAGTGTAGAAACCCTGACCCAACGGCTACCTTTGGGTAAGCACTGGGGTCCTGTAACATCTTTGTGGCAAATCCTGAAGGGACAATACTGAGGACACCCCTGATCCAAAGGCAATAGACTGCAGCACTGATTAGATGACTTTCGGTAAGTGGTGGGGTACCCGGGTAAAGAATGGGATTGGGGGCCAGGAGCTGTGACTCATGCCTGTAATTTCAGCACTGTGGGAGGCCAAGGCGGGCAAATCACGAGGTCAGGAGTTCAAGACCAGCCTGGCCAATGGGGTGAAACCCCGTCTCTACTAAAAAATACAAAAAATAGCAGGGCATGGTGGCGTGCACCTGTAATCCCAGCTACTCCAGAGGCTGAGGCAGGAGAATCACTGGAACCTGGGAGGAGGATATTGCAGTCAGCTGAGATTGCACCACTGCACACCAGCCTGGGTGACAGAGCGAGACTCTGTCTAAAAAACAAAAGAATGGGATTGGGTTAGAGGCCCAACTTAGGGGAGTTAGAGTCTCTCCTATGACAGAGTGGGTTAGAGACCCCTCTTAATAAAAGGCAAAGACTTTGACCAACCTTGGGTTAGAGGCCCAACTTAGAAAGGTTAGAGTCCCTTATAAGATTTAGGGATTAGAGGGCCCTCTCAGGAAACTCCCTCTCAGCTAAGAACAGGTTTGGCACTATGGGATGTTAACTGCTATTCTCTTTGAATTAATCTGTCTTGCAGTCTTTGGTGATGGCTGTGGGTAAAAGGGTTAGGCATGTACAGGATCGTGGGATATGGGAAGCTTTCTCCTCCCTGAAAGGGGAAACTCAAGAGCTGAAGGGACTGCTGGAAAAAAATCCCTTCCAGACAGCAGCCATAGCTGCCTAAACTTTTGAGTGTTGCTGCAGTGCATAAGTCTTTCTCTGGCCTCCCTAATCATTTCATCTTCCCCACCCTGACACAGGCAATGCTTTTCTCTCTCTTTTACCTTTTATAACTTTTCTATTACTCATGGTGACCATTTTGCCCAGAGACCACTTGTTGAAACTCCAAGTCAGAGGTGGGATTGCTGGTGAGGAGGCCCACCTGGGGGCAAATTGAAGGCTTGCCAGTTTGATATTGGGCACTAAGCAGAGTGGCTAATGTCTGTGTTTTATTACATGTATTTTGCTCTGACCAGGATGAAAAATAATAAATAATTTTCCTTTATGATTCAGGTTGGCCCCCAGGGTGATGGTGCCACAAGTCGGATCACTAGGGCTGCTCAGGGAAATGGAACCCAGAAGTCTGTTATGCTGACAAAAGGGTAATTTCTTGCCAATTAGATTTCTGGCTTCTCTCTCTTTGTGCAAATAGTTGAATTTACATACCCACCAGCAGTGTGCAAGGGCTTCTTTTTCTCCACATGCTCACCAACATTTGATATCTCTTGTCTTTTTTCAACCACCATTCTAACAGATGTGTGATGATATCCCATTGTGATTTAACCTGAAAGTGTAAAACTCCTATAATAAAACATTGGAGAAAAATCTCCTTGATATTGGGCTAGACAATACATTTCTAGATAGGACATTAACAGCGCAGACATCAAAAGCAAAAATAAGCAAGTAGAACTACATCAAACTGAAAAGCTTCTGCAGAGCAAAAATACCAGTCAATGAGATAAAAAAAGGCCATATGGATTTAAATACTTGCTACCCATATATATAATAAGGGTTAATATCAAAATATATAAAGAACTTACATAACTCCATAGCAACAAACAACCCCCCCAAGACCTTATAACCTGATTTAAAAATGAGCAAAGAACCTGAATAAACACCTTTACTTTAGATTCTATACTATATTTATCTCAAACAATAAACATTCAGTACAGAAGGTAGAGTAATCTCTACCCTACAAAATAGGACCCTGAGAGACATTGGGTCATCTTGGATTATCAAAACCCTCATTTTTATTTTATTTTTAAATTTCCCTTTCTTCATATAAACCACCACAAAAATCTACAAACATAGAAGACCAAAACTTAAAAATAAATTCCTAGATAGAAACAGATTATAAAAGTAAACTGAAGAAGAAATGTATCGATAGACATATGTTAAGAAATGGAATATATTAAAATAAAGATATTAAATTAATTAAGAATCTTCCCATGAAGAAAGGCCCAGACACAGTTGTCTTCACTGGTGAGCTCTACCAAACATAGAGTGAAGAATTAATACCAATGATCCATTATCACTCCAGAAATATGAACGAGAGCATAGAATGGTATTTAACAGGAGCCAGGGTGAGGTCTCAGAAATGTTGACCAAGGGGTAACTAACTTAGGAAGAGTAAATTCAGAATCTATTGTATAACGTGATGACCATAGTTAATAACAAGTATTCATATTCTTGAATATCACTGATATTCAAGATATCACTGGCCCCGGTTCCGTTGCCCAAGGAATGGGCGGTTTCCTCGAAGAGAAAAGACGGGGGACTCGGGCTGCCGTCGGGTTTTCACCCTCGTGGTTTACAGACCACACATCCCCAGGCCAGGACGAGCCCTGCAGCGGAGCGCCAGGCCGACAGCCCCGACCACAGTGGAGCCACACTCAGGACGACTGAAGCATGATTTCGGATTCCACGTCCCGGCCCTCTGCAAGAGTCACCTCACTGCCCCCCTGGTCCCAAGGAAAGGCTGACCATGTGGACTGTCCTCCGGGAGTCCTGCGTGGGCAGGTAGACACCTCCAGGGAAGGGTGGAAGACCAGCATCCTGTCTTCGCCCTCCTTGCCAGCCTCCAAACCGGCCACTGCAGACTCCCCACGTTGCGGGACACGGGAATCCATCGTCAGGCCACCACGCCGGGGATGTATCTCGTCTCTGTTTCAGCCCTGCCTCAATCTGGAAGAACGGGAGCCGCACACCCAAGCAAGCAGGTGAGACTGTCGCGGCAACGGCGACGCCCCAGGCATTGGGTGTCTTCACGGAGAGGGGGCCTGGAAAACTCAAGACTCTCCCGGAGGTTCGGTTCCACACTCCACTCCACCCTTCCAGGCTGCTTTCTCCCTGCCGAAGATGCGTGGCAGCACAGGGAGAGGCTTCCAGTATCCGCGGGATTCCTGCAGAGTTCCGGAGAGCCAGCCCCTTCCCATAACCTGCATCCCTGCACCTTCCCCTCTCCCCCTTCCGCTTCGTCTCTGAGGCCTCCGGCCACGCCCCACCCACCAGCACTTGGGCTCAGTGCCCTGGGGCCCCCCTCCCGAGAGGGAGTGAGGCCCGGGGCTCCCAGAATCAGCGGCAGGCAGAAGGGGTGGAGCCTCTGCCTGTGGGCCCTCCTAAGAGCCGCTGGCTGTCTCGCCCAGCCTCCCGGCTGGACCTGAGCATGAGGTGCTTGAGGCGGCTGAAGGAGCAGGAAACCCTGGGACCCTCTCTGCCGGGTCAGATCCGTGAAATTCCGGGCGGGCTCCCGCGATGTCTGAACACCTTGGGACCAGCACCCTCCGCGGAAGCCGACAACAAGGGAGGGGCCAGGAGACTCCTCTGGACCCGAGGCAAAGCAAGGAGCCGTCTGAACCTGCTTTGAGGCAGAATCCGTTACCGTGCATGGCCACCAGGCTGACTGGCCCAGGCCAAATCCGGCATTCAGACCCAGGGTCCAGATTTGGTTTCAGAATGAGAGGTCACGCCAGCTGAGGCAGCATGAAGGGGATCTCTGACCTAGCCAGGGGCGTGGCCCATGAGCCCGAGAAGTGGCGGACCCCCATCACCCCAGCCCAGACCGCCCTGCTGGTCCGAGCCTTTGAGGATGGCTCCAGGCATCGCCACCAGGGAAGGACTGGCCAGAGGCCGGGGCTCCCGGGTCAGGTTCACATCTGGTTTCAGAACCGAAGGGCCAGGCACCCAGTACAGGGTGGCAGGGGCACTTGGCCTTACAGGCGGCCTGTGCTGGCGACTGACTGGTGTAACCCTGCTCCCTGGTCGGTCGCTCCGGCAGGTGGGGATATCGCCCACGACGCCCTGGCTCCCCAGGAAGGGGCGCTCTCCCACCCACAGATGCCTCGGTGGCCTCCACCCAGCCCAGGCAAATGCCGGGCGGGACCCACATAGCCTGACTGACCTGCGGGCCCTGGCAGTGGGAGACCCAGGCCCCGCTCAAGCAGACCACAGGGCGAGATGCCTAGCCATCCGATCCGCGGTCCGTGGTGGGGATGGGGCCAGGGGCCCCAGGTGGCCTGGGCGGCGTGGGAACCCCAGGCCGGGGCAGCTCCACCTGCCAGCCAGCTCAGGCCTCCGGCAGACAGTGCAAGCAGTCAGGCTCCCTCCCCACCGCCACAGGAGCCCGGGCGCTTGTCTGCACTCTCCACCGGCCTGCTGCTGGATGAGCACCTGGCGTGCCCAGAGATTCTGCAGCAGGCACAACCTTTCCTAGAAACCGAGGCCCCAGGGGAGCTGAAGAACTTGGAAGAGCCCGCCTGGCTGGAACCACCCCTCAGTGAGGAAGAATACCAGGCTCTGCTGGAGGAGCTTTAGGACGCGGGGTGGGGACGGGTTCGGGGAAGGGCTCTGGCCTCTCTTTCGCGGGGAACCCCTGGCTGGGCAAGGAGGGGCGTGTCTTCCCTCCGGGCTGACCCGCCTGGGATTCCTGCCTTCTAGGTCTGGGCCCAGTGAGAGACTCCGCACAACGGAGAACTGCCATTCTTTCCTGGGCGTCCCGGGGATCCCGGAGCCGGAGCCGGCCCAGGTACCAGCAGGTGGGCCTCCACATGCCAGCGGGACTGGGCAACCACCTGGCCTCCTCTGGGAGGAGCCGGGCAGAGCTCTCTTGCCTTTCCGCCACCCCAGCCCAGACCGCCCTCCTAGTCCGGGCCTTTGAGAAGGATCGCTTTCCAGGCTGTCCTTTCAGGACTAGCCCAGAGACGGAGCCTCCCGGGTCAGGTTCACATCTGGTTTCAGAACCGAAGGGCCAGGCACCCGGTACAGGGTGGCAGGGCGCCGGCGCACACAGGCGGCCTGTGCAACGCGGCCCCCGGCTGGTGTAACCCTGCTCCCTGGTCGGTCGCTCCGGCAGGTGGGGATATCGCCCACGACGCCCTGGCTCCCCAGGAAGGGGCGCTCTCCCACCCACAGATGCCTCGGTGGCCTCCACAACCCCCAGGAGCAAATGCCCGAGAAGACCGGGACCCGCAGCACGACGGCCTGCCCGGGCCCGGGTGGGAGACCACAGGCCCCGCTCAAGCTGGGCCACAGGGCCGAGATGTGCTTGCGCCACCCACGTCCCATGGCAGTCCGTGGTGGGGCTGGGGCCAGGGGCCCCAGGTGGCCGGGGCGGCGTGGGAACCCCAAGCCGGGGCAGCTCCACCTGCCCAGCCCGCGCCCCCGGAGCGCTCCGCGCGGCCGGAGCAGATGCAAGCCGTCCGGGCGCCCTCCCCACCGCCCCAGGAGCCCGGGCGCTTGTCTGCACTCCCCACCGGCCTGCTGCTGGATGAGCTCCTGGCGTGCCCAGAGATTCTGCAGCAGGCGCAACCTTTCCTAGAAACCGAGGCCCCAGGGGAGCTGAAGGACTTGGAAGAGCCCGCCTGGCTGGAACCACCCCTCAGCGAGGAAGAATACCAGGCTCTGCTGGAGGGAGCTTGGGGTGGGGACGGGTTGAGAGACTTGTGCCTCTCTTTGTGAGGGGAACCCCTGGCTGGGCAAGGAGGGGCGTGTCTTCCCTCCGGGCTGACCCACCTGGGATTCCTGCCTTCAAGGTCTGGGCCCAGTGAGAGAATCCGCACAACGGAGAACTGCCATTCTTTCCTGGGCATCCGCGGGGATCCCGGAGCCGGAGCCGGCCCAGGTACCAGCAGGTGGGCCGTCCACCGCCCACGCGCGGGTTTGCGGGCAGCCACCTGGCCTCCTCTGGGAGGAGCCCGGGCAGAGCTCTCTTGCCTTTCCGCCACCCCAGCCCCGCCTGACCACCAGCTACCCCCCTGCCCCCTCCCCGGAAATATGCGTCCTCCCCCGGGCTGGGTGGAGACCCCCACATCCAGAAACACGGGCCGGGCAGCCAGGCCTTCTCTCCCCCCTCGGGGCTCCTTCAGCCTCCCCTCTCCACCGTCGCTCCTTACCCGATGCCTCTGCAGCCTCCCAGCTGCCACCATGGAGCGCCTGGTGGCACAAGCATGAACCACAGACCCCAGGCACTCAGGGGGATGCTGACCCTTGCCCATGCGGACAGGTACAGATGGAGAGAGGAAGGGGAGACCCTAGAATGTCTGGGAAGGGTGGGCGGAGGGACCTTGGAAGGGGGGGAAGGGATGGAAGGAGGGAGGGAGGGAGGGACGGAGAGAGGGAGGGAGGGAGGGAGGGAGGGAGGGAGGGAGGGAGGGAGGGAGGGAGGGAGGGAGGGAGGGAGGGAGGGAGGGAGGGAGGGAGGGAGGGAGGGAGGGAGGGAGGGAGGGAGGGAGGGAGGGAGGGAGGGAGGGAGGGAGGGAGGGAGGGAGGGAGGGAGGGAGGGAGGGAGGGAGGGAGGGAGGGAGGGAGGGAGGGAGGGAGGGGCCTGGAAAACTCAAGATGCTCCCGGAGGTTCGGTTCTACACTCCACTCCAGCATTCCAGGCTGCTTTCTCCCTGCGGAAGACGCGTGAGAGCACAGGGAGTGGCTTCCAGTACCCGCGGGATTCCTGCAGAGGTCCGGAGAGCCAGCCCCAGCCCGAAACCCACCACCCTCACCCCTTCCCCCTCTCCCCCTTCCGCTTCCTCACTCTGGCCTCCGGCCCCACCCCACCCACCCCCACCCCCACCCCCCACCCCCGACGCCCCAGGCCTCAGTGCCCTGGGGCCCCTCCAGAAAGAGGCGGTGAGGGCTGGCCCAGGAGCTCAGCGGCAGGCAAGAAGGGGTGGAGCCTGCCTGCCTGTGGGCCCTCCTCAAACCCGCTGGCTGTCTGCGCCCCGACCCCTCCCAGCTGGACCTGAGCGCAGTCGCGGGCCGGCTTCCGGGGAGCAGGATCCCTCGGACTCTCTCTCTGCCAAGGTCCGTCCTTGAAATTCCGGCCGGGGCTCCCCGCGATGGCTCTCCCGACACCTTCGGACAGCACCCTCCCCGCGGAAGCCCGGGACGGGGAGGGGCGCAGAGACGCAATCAGGACCCAGGCAAAGCAGGCCCTGCGAGCGCCTGCTTTGGCCCGAGAACCGGTACCCGGGCGCCGCCCACCAGAGCGGCTGGCTGGGCGGCTGGCGTTCAGGCCCAGGAGTCCAGGGCACATTTTCAGAATGAGGTCACGCCAGCTGAGGCAGCACCCGGCGGGAATCACCGGCCCTGGCCAGGGAGGCGCGGCCCGCAGAGGAGCAGGCGGACCTCGTCACACCCCAGCCCAGGAACCGCCCCTGCTGGTCCGAGCCTTTGAGAAGGATGGCACCGAGGCATCGCCACCAGGGAAGGACAGGCCAGAGGGCGGGCCTCCCGAGGTCCAGGATTCACATCTGGTTTCAGAACCGAAGGGCCAGGCACCCAGTACAGGCTGGCAGGGGCGCCGGCACCTGGGCAAGCTGTGCAGCGGCCCCGGGTGCCTTCTCCTGGTCGGTCGCCCGGCAGGCGTGGGGATTTGTAGCCGACACCTGGCTCCCCAGGGCTTTCCCACACACAGATGCCTCGGTGGCCTCATGGCCCGAGGAAATGCCGGAAGGCCGGACCCTGGCGCGTGGCGCCACCGGGCCCTGGCGCAGTGGGCAGCCAGACCCCTCCCAGAAGCGCGGCCCTGGGGGCGAGATGTGCTTGCGCCACCCACATCCCATGGCAGTCCGTGGTGGGGAGGGCTGGGGTGCAGGAGCCCAGGTAGCCGAGGCGACGTGGGAACCCCAAGCCGGGGCAGCTCCACTTGCCCAGCCCGCGCCCCGGAGTGCTCCGCGCGGCCAGAGCAGATGCAAGCCGTCCGGGTGCCCTCCCCACCGCCCCAGGAGCCCGTGCGCTTGTCAGCACTCCCCACCGGCCTGCTGCTGCATGAGCACCTGGCACGCCCAGAGTTTCTGCAGCAGGCGCCAGCCTTCCAAAGAAGCCGGGCCCCGGGGGAGCTGAAGGGACTTGGAAGGCCATCTGGCTGGAACCACCCCTCAGCGAGGAAGAATACCAGGCTCTGCTGGAGTAGCTTTAGGACGCTTGGGGTGGGGACGGGGTCGAGGGGGCAGGGCTGAGTAGCCTCTCTTTCGCTTGGGGAACCCCTGGCTGGGCAAGGAGGGTCGTGTCTTCTCTCCGGGCTGACCCACTACGGTTCCCTGCAACTACAGGTCTGGAGCCCGGTGGAGAGACTCCGCGCAACGGGGAACTGCCATTCTTTTCTGGGCGTCCTGGGGATCCCGGAGCCGCAGCCGGCCCAGGTATCAGCAGGTGGGTCGTCCTACCCACTTGCATGCGGTTTCTTGAACCCGCCACCCTGGCCTCCCTCTGGGAGCAGCCCCGGGCAGAGCCTCTGCACTCTTGCCTTTCCGCCACCCCAACCCCGCCTGACCACCGGCTACCCCTTTACCCAGCGTATGCGTCCTCCCGGGCTGGATGGAGACCCCGTCCCGTGAAAGAAACAGACCCAGGCAGCGTCAAACCTCCTGGGCCTCGCCCGTCTGCACTCCACCGTCGCTCGCCACCGTGCCTCTGCAGCCTCCCGGCTGCCACCATGGAGCGCCTGGCAGCTAAGCAGACCAGACCACAGACACCTGGGGATCTTGACCTTCAGACGGGAGGCAGGTACAGATGGAGAGAAAGGGGACCTAGAGACCTGGAAGGGTGGGCGGAGGACGGTGGAAGAGGAGGAAGAGGGAGAAGGTCACGAGGAAGGAGGAGGGGCGGAGAGGGGGCAGTGAGGCGGAGGGTGTCGAAACGACACGGACAGAGGGAGGAGCGGAGGGTCACACGGGACAGAGGGAGGAGGAAGGCGGAGAGAAAAGTCTCAGGCCTCCACGGTGGCAGGACACCCGCGCTCAGGGGAGAGAGCTGACGAAGCGCCTGGCGCGGGCTGGAGCTGGAGCCCCCTGCGTCGCTTTCGCCGCACGCTTGGCGTGACCCAGGAGCAGGGCACCCAGTTCCGTTGCCCAAGGAATGGGCGGTTTCCTCGAAGAGAATAGATGGGGGACTCCGGCTGCCTTCGGGTTTTCACCCTCGTGGTTTACAGACCACACATCCCCAGGCCAGGCCGAGCCCTGCAGCCGAGCGCCAGGCCGACAGCCCCGACCACAGAGGAGCCACACTCAGGATGACTGAAGCGTGATTTCGGATTCCACGTCGCTCGGCCCTCTGCAAGGCGGCCAGTCGCTCACGTCTCTAAGGCCCCCCGAAAGGCTCACCATGTTGACTGTTTGCTTCCGGAGCCCTGCAGGGCATCCAGACACCTCCAGGGAAGGGTGGAAGACCAGCATCCTGACCGCCCTCGCCAGCCTCCCGGCTAAGCCAAACTGCAGACTCCCCACGTTGCGGGACATGGGAATGCATCGTCAGGCCACCACGCCGGGGATGTATCTCGTCTCTGGGGTATCGCTCTGGTCTTTGACCTGGAAATGAATAGGAGCCACACACCTGCGTGTGTGAGACTGTCGCGGCAACGGCGACGCCCACAGGCATTGGGTGTCTTCACGGAGAGGGGCCTGGAAAGCCAGGGCTCTCCCGGGTTCGGTTTCCCACTCCACACTTCCAGGCTGCTTTCTCACTGCTGAAGACGCGTGGGAGCACAGGGGAGCCTCTTCCAGTACCCGCGGGATTACTGCAGAGGTCCGGAGAGCCAGCCCCCGCCCGAAACACACGCCCCTCACCCCTTTCCCCTCTCCCCCTTCCGCTTCGTCTCACCATGCTGGCCGCCCACCGCACCCCACACCCCGACGCCCCAGGCCTCAGTGCCCTGGGGCCCCTCGGAGGGCAGGGGCAGGCTATCCCAGGGCTCAGCGGCAGGCAAGAAGGGGTGGAGCCTGCCTGCCTGTGGGCCCACATAAGAGCCGCTGGCTGTCTGCGCCAGCCTCCCGGCTGAACCTGAACGCAGTGCGCAGGCTGGCTGGGGAGCAGGGGAGCCCTCCGCACTCGCTCTGCCCGGGTCCGTCCGTGAAATTCCGGCCGGGGCTCCCCGCGATGGCTCTCCCGGCACCTTCGGACAGCACACTCACCACGGAAGCCCGAGGACGATGATGGGCGCAGGAGACTCCTCTGGACCCCGAGCCAAAGCGAGGCCCTGCGAGCCTCCTTTGAGCGGAACCCGTACCCGGGCATCGCCACCAGAGAACGGCTGTTCCAGGCCATCGGCGTTCCGGAGCCCAGGGTCCAGATTTGGTTTCAGAATGAGAGGGTCCGCGACAGCTGAAGAGGCAACCGGCGGGAATCTCGGCCCACAGCTGGGAGACTTCGACCCGCAAGAGCGAAGCAGCGGTTGTCACCCTACCAAGACCGACCAGCTGGTCAGGAGCCTTTGAAGGATAAACACCAGGCATGCGCCACCAGGGAAGGACTCATGAAGAGAAGCAGACCTCCCGAGGTCAGGTTCACATCTGGTTTCAGAACCGAGAGGGCCTGGCACCCGGTACAGGGTGGCACGCGCCCGGCCTTACATGCGCCTCTGCACGGCCCCCGGCGGTGTCAGCCTTCTCCCTGGTGGTCGCCCGGCCGGGGATTTTCCCTACGCCGCCCTGGCTCCCCCTGAAGGGGCTCTCTCCCACCCACAGCAGGCGCCTGGGGTGGCCTCCAGCCCGAACAAATGCCGGGAGGGCCAGGACAGCGCAGCGATGGCCTACCCGAGGGCCTGGCGGTGGACAGCCAGGGAGCCCGCTCAGAAGCTGGCTACAGGGCCGAGGTGTGCTTGCACCATCCACATCCAAGGGCAGTCCGTGGTGGGGCTGGGGCCAGGGGCCCCAGGTGGCCGGGGCGGCATGGGAACCCCAAGCCGGGGCAGCTCCACCTGCCCAGCCCGCGCCCCGGAGCGCTCCGCGCGGCCGGAGCAGATGCAAGCCGTCCGGGCGCCTCCCCACCACTTGGGAGCCGGGCTTGGCCACTCTCCACCCGGCCTGCTGCTGGATGAGCACCTGGCGTGCCAGGGTTCTGCAGCTGAGCACAGCCTTTCCCTAGGAAAACCGAGGCCCGGGGGAGCTGAAAGGGACATGGAAGAGCCTCCTGGCTGCAACCACCCCTCAGCGAGGAAAGACCAGCGGGCTCTGCTGGAGGAGCTTTAGGACGCGGGGTGGGGACAGAGGGTCGGGGCAGACGGTGTACCTCTCTTTCGCCAGGAGCTGGCTGGGCAAGGAGGGCGTGTCTTCCCTCTGAGCGGCCCGCCTGGGATTCCTGCCTTCTAGGTCTGGGCCAGTGGAGAATCCGCTGTTCCGCATTCTTTCCCGGGCGTCCCGGGGATCCCGGAGCGGGAGCCGGCCCAGGTACCAGCAGGTGGGCCGTCCACCGCGCACGCGCGGGTTTGCGGGCAGCCACCTGGCCTCTGGGAGCAGCCCGGGCAGAGCTCTCTTGCCTTTCCGCCACCCCAACCCCGCCTGACCACCAGCTACCCGCTGCCCCCTCCCCGGCAATATGCGTCCTCCCGGGCTGGGTGGAGACCCCCGTCCCGCGAAACACAGGGCCGGGCAGCGTCCAGGCCTTCTCACCCTCCCGGGGCTCGCCCCGTCTGCGCCTCCACTCCACCGTCGCTCGCCCACCCGTGCCTCTGCAGCCTCCCTTCTGGGCGCCTGGGCTGGCATGAACCACAGACCCCAGGCACACCGGGGATGCTGACCCTTCCAGGTCGGAGGAAAGGCAGGTACAGATGGAGAGAGGAAAGGGAGACCTATAGAGATACGGAAGGGTGGAGGCAGAGGGACGTTGGAAGGGAGGAGGAGGACAGAAAGGAGGGAGTGAGGGAGGGAGGAGGGGAGGGCGAAGAGGCGGGAGGAGGCGGTGAGGCGGAGGGTGACGGGGCGACAACGGACAGAGGGAGGGTGGGAGGGTGCACGGGACGAGGGAGGAAGGCAGAGAGAAGCGGTCTCGGGCCTCCTGGAGCAACAGGACCCCCGCTCAGGGAAAACGGCAAGCGCCTGGCGCGGGCTGAGGGCTGGGCTCAGCGTCGCTGGCCGCAGCGGTGGCAGACGGGCAGGGCACCCGTTCGCCCCGGTTCCGTCGCCCAAGGAATGGGCGGTTTCCTCGATGAGAAAAGACAGTGGACTCGGACTGCTGTCGGGTTTTCACCCTCGTGGTTTACAGACCACACATCCCCAGGGTAGGCCGAGCCCTGCAGCGGAGCGCCAGGCCGACAGCCCCGACCAAAGAGGAGCCCCAATCAGGACGACTGAAGCGTGATTTCGGATTCCACGTCGCTCGGCCCTCTGCAAGTGGGCTGAAAGTCGCGCAAAACCAGTGGTGAGCTGACCATGTTGACTGTTTGATCCGGAGCCCTGTGGGCATCCAGACATCTCCAGGGAAGGGTTGAAGACCAGCATCCTGTCTTCTCCCTCCTTGCCATCCTCCAAACCGGCCAAACTGCAGACTCCCCACGTTGCGGGACACGGGAATCCATCGTCAGGCCACCACGCCGGGGATGTATCTCGTCTCTGGGGTTTTAGCTCTGGTCTTGAACTGAGTAGGCGGGGCCACCTGCCGTGTGTGAGGTCTGTCCTTGAGCAATGGCGACGCCTGAGGCATTGGTTGTCTTCACGGAGAGGGGGCCTGGAAAACTCAAGACTCTCACGAATTTTACATCAGGCTGCTTTCTCCTGCCGAAGACCCATGGAACTGGGAGCGGCCTGGTACCCGCGGGATTCCTTCAGAGGTCCGAAGAGCCAGCCCCCGCCCGAAACCCACGCCCCTCACCCCTTCCCCCTCTCCCCCTTCCGCTTAATCTCTCAGTCCTCAGGCTCCACCCCACCCACCACCCACCCCGCGACGCCCCAGGCCTCATTGCCCTTGGGCCCCTCAGGGCTTGAGGCCCGAGGCCTGTCCCCAGGGCTCAGCGGCAGGCAAGAGGTTAGCCTGCCTGCCTGTGGGACCTCATAAGAGCCGCCCCAGCTGTCTGCGCCAGCCTCGGACCTCATGCAGTGGCTGCAGTCGGCTACAGGGGATCAGAGGCCCTCGGACTCTCTCTGCCCGGTTCCGTCCGTGAAATTCCGGCCGGGGCTCCCCGCGATGGCTCTCCCGACACCTTCGGACAGCAACATCCCTGCACCACCACCACAGAGCAGTGGGCCGAGGATGGCGTGGAAGGTTCGTCTGGATCCTGAGCCAAAGAGAGGCCCTCGCGAGCCTGCTTTGAACAGAACCCGTACCCCGGTAATGCCACCAGAGAAAGGCTGGCCCAGGCCATCGGCGTCCCAGAGCCCAGCGTCCAGATTTGGTTTCAGAATGAGAGGTCACGCCAGGTGAGGCAGCACCGCAGGAATCTCAGCCCCCTGCCAGGGAGACTCGTGGCCAGCAAGAGGCAGCGGGGACCACGTCACCCCAGCCCAGACCGCTTGAGCTGTCCGAGCCATTGAGAAGGATCAGTTTCAGGCATCGCCACCAGGGAAGGACTGGCCAGAGAGACGCGGGCCTCGCAGAGTCAAGTACATCTGGTTTCCAGAACCCAGGGCCAGGCCCGGTACAGGAGGTGGCAGGGGTGCCCGGCGCCTGGCGGAAACCTGTGACCCCGGCGGAACTGCCCTGCTCCCTGGTCAGTCGCCCGGCGAGCGGGGATTTTGCCTCGCCGCACAAACCACGGAGGAGGAAGCCACTCTCAGACATGGTGGCCTCAGCACCCCACGAGCAAATGCTGGGCATACCGGGACCAGCAGCAAGATGGCACCGAGGCCCACACACTGTCTCATGGAGTGGGAGAAACCGGGTCCCACTCAAGCTGCATACAGGGGCTGAGGTGTGCTGCGCCACCCACATCCCAGGGCAGTCCGTGTTGGGGCTTGGGCCAGTGGCCCCAGGTGGCCGGGGTGGCGTGGGAACCCCAAAGCTGGGGAGCAGCTCACCTGCCAGCCCAGCCCCGGGCGCTCCCGCGGCAGCTGGAGTGCAAGCCCGTCGGGGCGCGCCCTACCGCCCCAGGGCCGAGGCGGCTGGTCTACACCTCCTCACTGGCCTGCTGCTGGCTGAGAGCTCCTGGCGTGTCCAAGAGTTTCGCAGCAGTACAAACTCCATGAAACCGATGCCCGGGGAGCTGAAGGACTTGGAGAGCCGCCTGGCTGGAACCAACCCTCAGCGAGGAAGAATACGAGCTCTGCTGGAGGAGATTTAGGACAGGGATGGGGGCAGGTGTAGGGGCAGGCGGTGGCCCCTTCCTTTGTGAGGGAGCAGCTGGGTGGAGGGACGTGTTTTCCTTCCGGGCTGAAACCGCCTTTGATTCCTGCCAGCTAAGTATGGGCCTGGTGAGACTCTCCCGCTGTGAGGCTTGCCATTGCCAGGCATCCTGGGGAATCCAGGGTGGGAGCGGCCAGGTGCAACGAGCAGGTGGAAGTCGCCCTACCGTCCACAAGCCAGCGTGTTTCTTGAACATCACCCTGGCCTCCTCTGGGAGCCGGTGCGAGCTCTCTTGCCTTTCCGCCACCCAACACCCGCCTGACCCCCAGCTACACCCCGCCCCACCCCGGCCATATGCGTCCTCCCTCGGGTGGGGTGGAAGACCCACGTCCAACGAAACACCGGGCCCAGGCACCGTCCAGGCCTTCTCTCCCTCCCGGGGCTTGCCACGTCTGGGCTACTCCGCTCGCTGTGGCTTTTCACCCACGTGCCTCTGCAGGCTCCCAGCGGCCGCCGCCTGGGCATGGCTAAGCATGAGAACACAGACCCCAGGCACACGGGGATGCTGACCCCTGGAAGCGGAGGAAGGCAGAGTGCAAAGCCCTCGACCCCTCTGGCGGGCATCCCTGCATGTGGCTTGGATTGGTGAGCCTTGTCTGCATAGCAGGTTTTCCAGGTGCGCTTGGCTTTTCCTCAGCACACGGCGAGATGCCCTAGGCCTAAGAGCAGAATGAACATCACGGATTCGTCTCGCCGCCGCCCCTGGGACTCAAAGACACCCGCTCACTCCATCTGCTGTTTGGGGACGTGTGTGCCCACGTGGGGTCACTACAGACTCCACCTCGAGACTCCCACCTGTCTGTCTTTGCACGTGTGGCGGGAAGCAGTTTCGGGGTGCCGGAGCCCCCGCTTCTTGGAGATGATGGCAGGCCACTTCTCCACCCAGGAAGGAGGGAGGCAGTGGTCACACGGGTCAGTGCATTTCCCGCCAATGGCCTGCGGCCCTGGGGATCATTCCCTGACCCAGGAAACACTTCCCTTCCTGCGACACTATAACTAACCCGATCGTTGGGATATCATCCGGATGAAGAGGGAGTCCACGCGCCCAGCCGGCACCCGAAGAAGCTGCTCGTCTGGAACGGCAGAGGCCGATCATGGAGTCCTGACCACCCGGACCTACGGGTCAAACTTAGTCCCACTTGAGCCCCTCCGACAGTCAGCACCGCCCACCGCCTCGGGCTGCGCCTTAGCCGATGGCCATAAAGCTGCCACCGCCGCCCCGTTCCCCAGCCACAGCCGCGCCACGGCTGTAAAGGGTCGCAGCCTGACTCTCTGGAACAGCAACGGTCAGCCTCTCCAGTGCGCATGCGCGAGGACCGACCCACCGCTTGGGTCACAGTGACCGCCGCCATTGCCCGGGCCTGGGTCCCTGAGACTCGTCGAACTAGGAGACCTGTGCGATCTTGCCTCGAAGTCGGGGCTGAGAGCAGTCCTGTCCAGGGCGCTAACAGGATGGTGTCTGGAGGCCCGGGATCGCGGAGGGTCCACCAGAAGGAAGAAGCCTCAGGAGGAAGAAAACTCAGGCCGGATGGCGAGAGGAGGCAGCCAGCGGGGATCCCAGGCCGAAGTGTCTGAGGCGGTGCCCGAGTCTCCCAAAAGTGGTGCCCTTGGCTGATGTGCCGAGGACCTTGCCTGTGTGTGCCCGTGGGCTGCTCTCTCCACCGGTGTGTGAGCGACCCGGCCTTCAGGGGCTGCCTGGGGTGGAGTGTTGGCTACTGCCTGTATATCTCTGTGTGCGTTTCGGGTTTGCGCGTGTGTGCATGTCCCGGCGTGTGTCTGTATGTGTGTGTTGGTGTGGTTGGGTGCTCACTTATGTCTCTCACTGATTTCTCACTCTCTCCCTTCTCACTCATTCCGTCACTCTCTGTTACTATCTCTGTCCGTCTGTGTGTGCGTTTTTGCTGGGATACAGGTGCCCTTTGCGCCGGAGGTGGTTTCCCCACTCGCCCTTTCTTGTGGTCAGTCTCTCCCAGGGTCTCTGCCTGGGTCTTGTGGCCCGCTGGCAGTCGTTTCCCCGGTGGTTCCAGTTTGGGTGGGTGAGGCTTGGGCAACGTGGGCGACGTGGCCGGGCCATGGGCTATTCATCCCTCTGTCCACAGGCATCTTCTTTGCCAGGATGAAGACTACCCAACCCCAGCCATGGACATAGGCCTCAGGGGTGTCCCACCCGCTTGGGGAGGACTGCCCAGAGAACTTCAGGAGGTTCTCACTCCTCTCGCCCTGTGTCCTCATTGACAAATCTAGCCTGGTAGCTTGACACAGGAGGGAGAAACCCGGTGATGGGATTGGGAAGCGTCTGTGTGGCTCAAAGCCTTCCTGCCCAGCTCACCCTTTGAACTTCCCGGATAGCCCGTGGGTGCTGCATTGCCTCCAATCCTGCCTGGGATCTGGCCTCTGCTGTGTCCTCCCTCTTGCTCTGCCTGCCCTGTTTCTGTGAAGCCTAGAGGGCTTCTTGGAGTCTGTCAATGTCTTCCCACCCAAGCTTCCCAGTCCATCTGGGAGAAACTTCCTGGAGGTCGGTTTAGTGATGATGTTTCCCTTTACCCAAGCCACTGCAGCATTATTGGGCGGGTCGCGTGAGTCCTGGGCTCTGGGCTTCAGCCATCTGGGACAGGGGAAGCTTTCTGGGTCTCCATTATGGCCCAGAAGTGATGGATAAATTAATTAGGTCCATGGCCAGCGAGAAGTCTTGCGACCTTTCCTGACATTTTCCTTATAGGAAAGGCGGTGTCGCATCCCACCTGCACTTCCTCTCAGATTGTTGAGGGCCAGGCGGTTCCTCTGCTCCTGGGCAAAGATCCTTCCAGCAATGAATCTTCTGGCAGCCACGGATATCAGGGAGACAAGGGACGGGTTTTCCCCAGGTCTCTTGGGGAGGTGAGTCAGGCGTACCCAGCAGTGTGAGGGTGGGAGTAGGCGTGGATTTTGAAACCTCGGCCCCTCTGGCAGGCATCCCTGCATGTGGCTTGGATTCAGGCGCAGACCCTGTCTCACAGGCTTTCAGGTGCGCTTGGCTTTTCATCAGCTTTGTGGCAGAGGTCTCCTGTGGCCCCAGGGCGCACAGCTGGGCATCACTGTCCGTCTCGCCATCGCCCCCTGCGGCCTCGAAGACACCCGCTCACTCCATCTGCTGTTGGGGGACGTGGGTGCCACGTGTGGTCACACTGGCTCCACCTCGGACTCCGTACTCTCTGTCTTTGCACTTGTGGTGCGGATAGCGGTGTGGGAGGTTGCCCGGGCATGTGCATGCCTTGAGAAGGCAGGCCACTGCTCCACCCAGGAAGGAGGGAGGCAGTGGGCTCACGAGTCCAGATGCATTTTCCGCCTCACGGCACTCCTTGCGGCCCTGGGGATCGTTACGTGCCCCAGCAGGCCAACTCCCACGCCCTGCGGCACACGTGAACCCATGCCCGATCACCCGGTGGGATCCATCGCCAGGATCGAATAGGAGTCCGCTGCCCAGCCGGCACCCAGGCTGCTCCTCCACTGGGAGCCAGAAGAACCCGATGAAGGAGGTCCTGACGCCACCCAGGCTCATGCGGGTCTGACCCTGGGTCTCACTTGGCCTTTGAGTCCCACCACCTAGGGCTGCTTGCATTGAGCCCCAAGTGCATACCGCCTTGTTCCCCCAGCCTGCAGCGTCTCCAGCGATTTCTTAAGGGTCCGCAGCCTGACTCTCCGGAGCCAGGGTCAGCCTCGGTGGAGGCTTAGCGAGGCCCGATCCACGCTTGTGTCCTGGGACCGCCTCCGTTGCGGGGAGGGTCCCTATGAAGACGTCGAACAAGGCCCCTGTGCGATGGGTGCCTTTGATTCGGGCTGAGACCAGTACAGCCAGAGGCGTTAACAGGATGGTGTCCGGAGCCCTGGTGTGGTCCAGCAGAAGAAAAGCTCAGGAGAACCTCCAGGCCCATGTGGATGGCGGGGGGCAGCTGGCGGGACCACCAGGAGAGCTCCAGGCGTGCGTGAGGGCCGGTGGCCCCTGAGTCTCCCCAAAAGTAGTGCCCTTGTGATATCGAGGACAGGTCTTCCTGCGTGCCTGTGGGCTGCTCTCGCACCAGTGGGTCGTAGTCGCGGGGAGCAGAACCCGGCAGCTTCAGGGTCTGCCTGGGGGTGGGTGTTAACCTGCTGCCTGTATCTCTGTGTGCATTCCGGGTGTGTGCGTGTGTGCGTGTGTTTGCGTGTGTCTGTGTGTGTGTGTGTGTTGTGTGCTTGGGTGCCCTTACGTCTCTCTCTGATTTCTCACTCTCTCCCTTCTTGGTCTTTCCGTCGCACTCTGATAGTATCTCTGTCCGTTTCTGCATGCGTGTTTGCTGGGACACAGGTGCCCTTTGCGCCGGAGGGTGGTTTCTCGCACGTCGCCCTTTCTTGTGGTCAGCCTCTCCCCGGGTCTCTGCCTGGGTTGTGTGGCCCACTGGCAGTCTTTTCCCCGGCGGTTCCAGTTTGGGTTGGTGAAGGTGTGGGCAATGTGGGCTTCTGCGTCGGAGCCGTAGTTCTGTTCATCCCCTCCCCATCCTGAGCAGCCTCTTTGCCAGCATGAAGACGACCACACCCCAGCCAAGGACAAAGGCCTCCAGAGGGCTCACTCTCCCACCCGCGGGAGGGTGCCATAGAACATGAAGAGGTTTCTCACTCCTCTGGCCCTGTGCCCTCATTGACAAATCTAGCCAGAGCTCGACACAGGGAGGAGAAGGGAAGCCAGTTGGGAAAGCGTCTCTGTGGCTCAAGGCTGGCCTTCCTGCCCAGTTCACCCTTTGGGCACTTCTCCCCGGATGGCCGTGGTGGTGCCGTCGGCATTGCCGCCAATCCTGCCTGGGCTCTGGCCTCTGCTCTGTCCTACCTCTTGCTCTGCCTGCCCTGTTTCTGAAAAGCCTAGGGGCTTCTTAGACTTTCTCAATGTCTTCCACTCAGAAGACATCCCAGTCCATCCGGGAGAAACTTCCTGGATGTCAGGGTCGTGATTGTTTCCCTCTCCAAACCTTTGTCAGCATGATTGGGCAGGTGTGGAGAACCTGGATCTCTGGTCTTCCATAGCCGTCTGGGACAGGGAAGCTTTCCGGGTCTCCGTGGCCCGAGTGATGGCTGCGTGGTTGGTCCAGGAAGAGCGCGAGGCAAACCGACCATTCCTGACATTTGCATTCTAGACTGCTTGCCTTCCCTCTCTCTGACTGTTGAGGAGCCAGTGGTTCCTCTGCCCTGGGCAAGAGCCTTCTAGCAATGAAACTTCTGGCTCCCCACGGATGTCCAGAAGGGAATGAGTTCAGGTTTTCCTGGGCGCTGGGAAGGTGGCATCAGGGGTACCCAGCGGTGGCCGGTTGTGGTGGGGCGTGGTTGTGCAAACCCCTCGGCCCTCTGGCAGGCATCCTGCATGTGGCTTGGACCCGGTGCAGGCCATGTCACCGCATTTTCAGGTGCGCAGCTTTACCTCAGCTTTGTTGCGGTCTCCGGTAGCCCGTCTTGGCTGGACATCACTGTCAGTCACCGCCATGGCCACCTGAGGCCTCGAAGACACCCGCTCGCTCCATTTGCTTTTGGGGGACGTGGGTGCCACCTGTGGTCACACTGGCTCCACCTCAGACTCACACCTGTCTTTGCACTTGTGGTGGATAGCAGTGTCGGGGTGCCCGAGCCCCAGCGCCTTGGAGGTGAAGGCAGGCCACTGCTCCACCCAGGAAGGAGGGAGGCAGTGGGCTCAAGGGTCAGTGCATTTTCCACCGACGGCACACCTTGCGGCCCTGGGGATCGTTCCGTGCCCCAGCGAGACCCTTCCGCCCTGGGCGCACCGTAACCCATACCCGATCACCCGGTGGGATCCATCGCCAGGATCGAAGGGAGTCCACACAGCCCAGCCGGCACCCCGAAGCTGCTCCTCCACGGGAGCCGAAGAAGAGCCGATCCAGAGGTCCTGACCACCCGGACTCCTGGTCCGGCTTACTGGGTCTCCCACAGGCTTTGGCGATGCGCCCCCGCCCACCTGAGACTCGCGCTTGTCCCAGCCTTCTAGCTCCCTCGCCCCAAATCCCCCAGCCTGCCGTGTCTCCGCGATTTCTTAAAGGGTCCACAGCCTGACTCTCCGAAGCCAGCGGCAAGTCTGCCTCTCCAGTGGGCTTGCGAGGCCCGAAACGCCGCTTGGGTCACAGTGACCGCCTCCGTTGCCCGGGGGTTGTTCCTGAAGACTCGCTCAGACGCTAGAATCCCCTGTGCGATGGTACCTGAGAATCGGGGCTGAGAACAGTCCCTGGCAGGGTGTTGCTGGGATGGTGTCCGAGGAGCCCGGTTTGGAAGGTCGAAAAGCAGAAGGAAGAAGCCTCAGGAGGAAGAAACCTCAGGCGGATGGCAGCGGAGGCATGAGGATCCCAGGCTCAGGCATCTCTGCCTTGAGGGCGGTGTGCCACGTGAGTCTCCCAAAGTGGTGCTCTTGTGATGTCGAGGCGGGTCTGTATGCGTGCCTGTGGGCTGCTCTCCACCGGTGGGTTGAGGCGGAGAGCAACCAGCAGCAGGGGGCATGCCAATGTGATGAATGTTAACCTGCTGCCTGTATCTCTGTGTTCATTTCGGGTGTGTGCGTGTGTGCGTGTGTGTGCTGTGTCTGTGTGTGTGTGTTTGTGTGCTTGGGTGCCCACTTACGTCTCTCTCTGATTTCTCACTCTCTCCTTTCTCGCTCTTTCCATCGTTCTCTGTTACTATCTCTGTCCGTCTGTCGTGGAACCTGGACAAAGAAGTTGCCCTTTGCGCCAGAGGGTGGTTTCTCACACCTCGCCCTTTCTTGTGGTCAGCCTCTCCCCGGGTCTCTGCCTGGGTGGTGTGGCCCTCTGGCAGTCGTTTCCCCGGTGTTTCCAGTTTGGGTTGGTGAAGGAATGGGCAACGTGGACATCTGTGTCAGAGCCGCAGGGCTGTTCATTCCCTCGCCATCCTGAGCTGCTTCTTTGCCAGGATTAAGATGACCACACCACTGCCAAGGACAAAGGCCTCAGAGCGGCTCACTCTCCACCCGCAGGAGGGTGCCCAGAGAACCTCCAAGGAAATACTCACTCCTCTCTCGCCCTGTGCCCCCATTGACAAATCTAGCCAGAGCTCGACACAGGGAGGGAGAAGGAAGCCCGGCGGCGGGATGGGGAAAGCGTCTGTGTGGCTCAAACTCTGGCCCTCCTGCCCAGCCCTCCCTTTGTGAACTTCTCCCCGGATGGCCGTGGTGGTGCCGGCGGCATTGCCGCCAATTCTGCCTGGGCTCTGGCCTCTGCTGTGTCCTCACTCTTGCTCTGCCTGCCCTGTTTCTGAGAAGCCTAGGGGCTTCCTAGTCTGGCTCAATGTCTTCCACCCAGAAGACTTCCCAGTCCAACCGGGAGAAACCTCCTGGATGTCGGGGTCGTGATTGTTTCCCTCTCCAAACCTTTTTCAGCAGGATTGTTCAGGTGCGGAGATCCTGGAGCTCTGAGCTTCCATATCCGTCTGGGACAGGGAAGTTTTCCGGGTCTCCGTGGCCTGCGTGATGGCTGTGTGGTCGGTCCGGGAAGACCACGAGGCAACCCGACCATTCCTGACATTTGCCTTCGAGGAAGGCGGTGTCACCATCCCTCCTCTGATTGTTGAGGGCCAGCCGGTTCCTCTGCTCCTGGGCAAAGAGCCTTCTAGCAATGAATCTTCTGGCTGCCACGGATATCAGGGAGCCCAAGGGTCCGGGTTTTCCTGGGTGCGGGGGAGGTGGCATCAGGGGTAACTAGCCGGTGGCGGTGTGGGGGTGGGCCGTTGTTTGTGGAAACCCCTCGGCCCCTCTGGCAGGCATCCCTGCATGTGGCAGATTGAGGCACCTCCCTATCCTACATAAGGATTTCAGACTTGGCTTTTCCTCAGCTTTGTGGCGGAGGTCTCCGTGGCCCAGGCATACGGCTGGACATCACTGTCCATCTCGCCATCGCCCCCCTGTGGCCTCGAAAACACCCATCCCACTCCATCTGCTGTTGGAGGGCCGGGGGTGCATATGGTCACTGGCTCCACCTCATTACTACCGCCTGTCTGTCTTTGCCGCGTGTGGCGTGAAGCAGTGGCGGGGTGCGGGCCAGCCCTTGAGTTGAGGCAGGCCACTGCTCCACCCAGGAAAGAGGGGCGCAGTGGGTTCCGCGAGGGTCCAGTGCATTTTCCACCGACGTAGCCATGCTGCAGCCCTGGGGACGTTCCTTGCCTGCAGACCCTTCCTGCCACCGCGGCACCGTAGCTTATGCCGATCACCCGGTGGGATCCATCATCTTATCTGAAGAGAGTCCCTTTTAGCCAGCCGGCACCCGAAGCTGCTCCTCCACCAGGAACCGAAGCAGAAGACCGATCAAGAGGTCCTGACCACCCGACTTCGTGGTCGGCTAGGTCTCCCGCGCGGGCGCCTATGGCGCGGTCAGCCTCCCCGCCTTGGGCTGCGCGCTGTGGCCCCAGCGCCCGCCACTGCCGCCCGTTCCCCCAGCCTGGCGTGCGCCATTTCTTAAAGGGTCACAGCCTGACCCTCATCAGCGGTGGGGTTGGCCTCTCCAGTGTGTGCGAGGCCTGAAGCAGCTTGGAGGTCGTGACGCCGCCCGTTGCCGAGGTTGGTCCTTGAGACTCATCGAACTAGGAGCCCTGGAGTGCCTCCAGGAATCGGGCACAGAGACCAGTCCTGGCCAGGGCGTTAACAGAGATGTCCGGAGGCCGAGGGTCCGTGGAAGTCCAGTAGGGAAGCCTCAGGAGGAAGAAACCTCAGACGGATGGCCGGCGAGGCAGCGCGGGGTCCCAGGATCAGCCGTGCATGGACGGTGTGCCCATGAGTCTCCCCCAAAATGGTGCCCTTGTGATGTCGAGGACAGGTCTGCCTGCGTGCCCGTGGGCTGCTCTCCCACCGGTGGAGTGCATTGATCACCCGGAGAGCAGAACCTGGCAGCAGCTTCTGCAGAGGGCATCTGCCACCAGAGGTGGAGTTTATCCTGCTGCCTGTATCTCTGTTTGCATTCCGGGTGAGTGCGTGTGTGCGTGTGTGCTTGCGTGTGTCTGTGTGTGTGTGTGTGTGTGTGTGTGTGTGTGTGTGTGTGTGTGTGTGTGTGTGTGTGTGTGTGTGTGTGTGTGTGTGTGTGTGTGTGTGTGTGTGTGTGTGTGTGTGTGTGTGTGTGTGTGTGTGTGTGTGTGTGTGTGTGTGTGTGTGTGTGTGTGTGTGTGTGTGTGTGTGTGTGTGTGTGTGTGTGTGTGTGTGTGTGTGTGTGTGTGTGTGTGTGTGTGTGTGTGTGTGTGTGTGTGTGTGTGTGTGTGTGTGTGTGTGTGTGTGTGTGTGTGTTTGTGTGCTTGAGTGCCAACTTACGTCTCTCTCTGATTTCTCACTCTCTCCATTCTCGCGCTTTCCGTTGCTCTCTGTTACTATCTCTGTCCGTCGTAATGCGTGTTTGCTACCGGATTTAGGTGCCGCCTATGCGGAGGGTGGTTTTGCGCATACCCACTTTTTCTGGTCAGCCTCTCCCCGGGTCTCTTCCTGGGTCGTTTGGCCCGCTGGCAGTCGTTTCCCCGGCGGTTCCAGTTTGGGTTGGTGAAGGTCTGGGCAACGTGGGCATCTGTGTTGGAGCCGCAGTTCTGTTCATCCCCTCCCCATCCTAAGCAGCCTCTTTGCCAGGATGAAGACGACCTCACCCCAGCCAAGGACAAAGGCCTTAGAGGGGCTCACTGTCCACCAGGAGGGTTGAAGACCTCAAGAGAGGGTTCTACTCACTCCTCTAAGCCCTGTGCCCTCATTGACAAATCTAGCCAGGCTCGTTACGGGAGAGAAGAGCCAGTGAGCTGTCTGTGTGGCTTAAACAGCTGACCTTCCTGCCCAGCTCACCCTTTGGGCACTTCTCCCCGGATGGCTGTGATGGTGCCGGCGACATTGCAGCCAATCCTGCCTGGGCTCTGGCCTCTGCTCTGTCCTCCCTCTTGCTCTGCCTGCCCTGTTTCTGAGAAGCCTAGAAGCTTCTTATTCTGGCTCAATGTCTTCCACCCAGACTTCCCAGTTCATCCAGGAGAAACTTCCTGGATGAAGGGGTCATCGATTATTTCCCTCTCCAAACCTTTTCAGCGGTTGGGGCAGGTGCAGTCCTGGCTCCTGGGTCTCCTGCCCGTCGGACAGGAAGCTTTCCGGTTCTCCGTGGCCCGAGTGATGGCTGCGTGGTCGGTCCAGGAAGAGCGCGAGGCAACCCGAACCTTCCTTACATTTGCTTTCTAGGAATGGCGGTGTCGCATCCCACCTGCACTTCCTCTCTGATTGTTGAGGTCCGTCCAGCCAGTTCCTCTTCTCCTGGGCAAAGAGCCTTCTGGCAATGAATCTTCTGGCTGCCACGGATGTCAGGGAGCAAAGGGACAGGTTTTCCCTGGGTTCAGGGGTGGCGGTGGCGTCATGGGCACCCAGCCGATGGCTGGTGGTGGTGGGGCGTGGTTTGGCCAAACCTACATCCTCTGGCAGGCATCCTGCGTAGCCAGGCGAAGACCGGTATGAGCCCTGTCTCCCAGGTTTTCAGGTGCGCTTGGCCTTTCCTCAGCTTTGTGGCGGAGGTCTCCCGTGACCTCCGGGCGCATGGCTGGACAACACTGTGTGTCTCGCCATCGCCCCTGGGGATAAACCCCTCCTCCATCTGCTGTTGGGGAGGTTGGTGCCGCAGTGTGTGGTCACACTGGCTCCACCTGGGACTCCGCCTGTCTGTCTTCGCGCATGTGGCGGGAAGCAGTGTCGAGGATACCCGGAGCCCCAGCGCCTTGGAGTTGAAGCCATGCCACTGCTCCACCCAGGAATAAGGGAAGCAGTGGGCTCACGGGGACGTGGTCACGGCAGGGCGGTGGCCCCTCTTTCGCAGGGAACCCCTGGCAGGGCATGGAGAGGCGTGTCTTCCCTCCGGGCTGACCCGCCTGGCATTCCTGCCCACTAGGACTGAGCCCGTGAGATTCCGCACAAGGAGACACCATTCCTTCCTGGGGGTCCTGGGGATCCCTGAGACGGCCCAGGTACCAGCAGGCGGGCCGTCTACCGCGCATGCGCGGGTTTGCTTGCAGCCACCTGGCCTCCTGTGGGAGCAGGCCCGGCCGAGCTCTCTTGCCTTTCCGCCACCCACCCTGGGATACCGTCATCCCCGCTTGGTATGCATCCTTCGGGCTGGGTGGAGACCCCGTCCCTAAAACACGGGCCGGTGTCCAGGCCTTCTCTCCCTCGGGGGCTCGCACCCTCTGCGCCTCCACTCCACCATCGCTCGCCAACCCGTGCCTCTGCGGCCAACCAGGAGCTGCCACCGTGGAGCGCCTGGCAGCTGTATAGAACCCAGAACCGGGCACACCGGGATGCAGACCCTTCCTGGCCGGGGAGGAAGGCAGGCACAGGTGGAGAGAGGAGCGGAAGAACACAGAGGGTGGAAGGATGGGCAGAGGAGAGAATGATGGAGGAGAGGGAGGGAGGGACTGACTGACAGAGATGGAGGCAGTGAGAGTACGGAGAGGAAGACAGAGGGACACAGGGACAGAGGAAACGGGTTTGGAAGGAGCAAGGGCCCGAGGGAGGAAGGCAGGGGAGAAAAGCGGTCTCCGGACTCCTGGAGCATCAGCAGCCCCACTCTCCGGGAAAACGGTAAGCCACACACCTGCATAGGGTGGAGACTGTCCGCGACAGCGGCTGACACCCACAAGCATCAGTGTCCTTACAGCGGGAGAGAGACCTTTAAAACTCAAGACCCACACGGGTTAATTCCTCCACTCCCGCGCTCTAGGCTGGTTTCTCCTGCTGAGAAGGCAGTAGGAACCCAGGGGTGGCTTCCAGTTCCCATGGGGTCCCTGGAGGCCGGAGAGCCAGCCCCGCCCGGAAACCCACCCCTCCACCTTCCACTGCCCTTCCGCTGGGTCTCTCTGGCCACCGGTCCCACCCCTCCCACGCCCCCCAAACTCACCTCACCCAATTCCCCCACCACCACCAGCACCACCACACCCCAGGGGCATAAGTGCACTGGGGCCCCTGGGAGGAGCGGCCCCGGCCCAGGAACTCAGTGGCAGGCAAGAGGGGAGCCTCCCCTACTCTGGGCCTTATTAAACTGCTGGCTGTCTCCGTAGCCTCCTGGCTCCCAGCGATGGCTCTGCCCGACCGCCAGTGTGCAGCTTGGCGGAAGCCCAAGGGCCGAGGGCGGGGAGGAGACTCATGGACCCCGAGTCAAAGTGAGGCCCTAAGCCTGCTTTGGCCGGGAACCCATACCAGACATTACCACGAAGGCTTGGCTGGCCCAGGCCATCCGTCGTTCCGCAGCCCAGAGGTCCCAGATCTGGAGTTCAAACGAGAGTCATGCACCAGCTGAGGCGGCGAATTTCCGCCCTAGCCGGGAGACACGGCCACGCAAGAGCGTAGCGGACATCTGACACCCCATCCCAGACGGCCCTGTTGCTCTGAGCCTTTGAGAAGGATCGCTTTCCAGGCATCGCCACTAGGGAAGGACTGGCCAGAGAGACAGACATCCCAGAGTCCAGGATTCACGTCTGGTTTCAGAACCGAAGGGCCAGGCACCCGGGACGGGGTGGCAGGGGGCCGGCGCAGGCAGGCAGCCCCTGCAACGCGGCCCCTGGCGGGTGTCTCTCTGCTCCCTGGGCAGTGACCCTGGCAGGCAGGGATTTTGCCTACACCACACTGGATCCTCCCAGAGGGTCACTCTCCCACCATCCAGATGCCTCGGTAGTCTCCGCACCCCCCAAGCAAATGACTGGGTGAACGGGACGCGCAGCGTGACGGCCTGCCTGGCCCCTGCGCATTGGGACAGCTGACCCGCTCCGTGGGCCACAGAGACTAGTGCTTGCGCCACCAACATCCCAGGGCAGTCCGTGGCCCAGGCTGGGGCCAGAACCCAGGTCGCCGTAGTGGCGTGGAAACCCAAGCGGGGCAGCTCCACCTCCCAGCCCAGCATCCCGGAGGTCTCGCGTTGCAGGAATAGTGCAGCCTCCGGACACCCTCTAACGCCCAGCCCATGGGCTGCGTCTCCCACTCCCGCCGAGGGCCCCTGCTGCTAGGAGGCGAGCTCCTATGGAAGTTAAAGCGCACCCATTCTTAAACGAGGCCCGGAGGCACGGGAAGCGGAGCCTGTGGGGCTGGAGCCACCCCTCAGTGAGGAAGAATACCGGGCTCTGCTGGAGGAGCTTTAGGGCGCGGGCTGGGGACGGGTTCGCGGCAGGGCGGTGGCCTCTCTTTCGCGGGGATCCCCTGGCTGGGCATGGAGGGGCGTGTCTTCCCTCCGGGCTCACCCTCCTGGCATTCCTGCCTCCTAGGTCTGGGGCCGGTGAGGGAGCTCACTTAAGGAGGCACCATTCTTTCCTGGGCGTCCAGGGGTCCGGTACCGGCCCAAGGTACCAGCGAGCAGGCGTGCTGTGGAAGCAGCACTGCGGGCATCCACCTGGCCTCCTGTGGGGAACTTAGCGCCCGGTGGAGCTCTCTTGCCTTTCCGGCAACCCAGCCCTGCATGACCACTGGCTAACCCCCGCCCTGACAGTTTGCGTCCATCCCCGGGCTGGATGGAGACCCGCGTCCCACGAAACACTGGGCCCGGGCAGTGTCCAGGCCTTCTCTCCTCCGGGCTCACCTGCCTCAGCAATGTTGCTCACCCCCTCTGTGCCTCCTCTCCACCGTCGCTCACCAACCCGTGCCTCTGCGGCTTCCCAGGAGTTGCCACGTGGGCGTCTGGCAACTGTCTGCCAGACCCACACCCGGCACTCGGGATGCGGCCCTTCCAGGCGGGATGGAAGGTAGGCACAGGTGGAGAAAAGAGCAGGGGAAAACCTAAGAGGGATGGAAGGATGGGCGGAGAGACTTTGGAAGCAGGGAGGGACAGATGGAAAGGAGGGAGGGAGGGAGGGAGGGAGGGAGGGAGGGAGGGAGGGAGGGAGGGAGGGAGGGAGGGAGGGAGGGAGGGAGGGAGGGAGGGAGGGAGGGAGGGAGGGAGGGAGGGAGGGAGGGAGGGAGGGAGGGAGGGAGGGAGGGAGGGAGGGAGGGAGGGAGGGAGGGAGGGAGGGAGGGAGGGAGGGAGGGAGGGAGGGAGGGAGGGAGGGAGGGAGGGAGGGAGGGAGGGAGGGAGGGAGGGAGGGAGGGAGGGAGGGAGGGAGGGAGGGAGGGAGGGAGGGAGACTCGAGGGTTGCCGTGGGGTATTCACCGCATGGAACACCGACCACATCCCAGGCGAGCCCATGGCGGGCCAGGCGATAACCCGATCTGAACCACAGAGGAGCCACACTCAGGAGAACTGAAGCCTGGTCAGATTCCCGTCCTTTCGTCCCACAAGGGGCTGATAGCTCACATCTCGGCCCCACCCTAGCCCGAGGCTGGCGATGTTGTGGTTTGCTTCTGGAGCCCTGCAGTCTGCCAAGAAACATCCTGGGAAGGGGCGAGCAGCATCCTCTGCTTGTACCTAAACCGGCCACCGAAGGCATGCGGTTGGGACAGAATCCATCGTCAAGCCATCACGCAGGGGATGTATCTTGTCTCTGGGATTTGGCTCTGATCTTGACGGAGCCACACACACCTGCGTGGGTGAGACTGTCACGGCAACAGCGACACCAGCTTGACATAGAGGTGTCTTCGGAGGGGTGGCCTGTAAAACTCAAGACTCACCACGGAGGTTCAGTTCCACACTCCTCCCACCCTTCCATGCTGGTTTCTCGTTGCTGAAGATCGCATTGGGGAAGCAGAGTGGCTTCTTCCGGGGATCCCTGGAGAGGCCCGGACCAGCAGCCAGACCCGCCCAAAACCCCCCCTCAGCCCTCCCCCTCTCCCCCTTCACTTTCCATCTCTCTGGCCTCCAGTAACCCTCAACCCACAGCCCCACCTCACCCAGTGGGGCTTACCCCAGCCTTCCCTGCGCCAGGGGGCATCCAGACACTAGGGCCCGTGGGAGAAGCGGTGAGCTGTCCTAGAGCTGCTTGGCAGGCAGGAAGGGTGGAGCCTCCCTGCATGTGGGCCTCCGTAAGTGCCGCTGGCCGTCTGCGCCCGCCTCAGGCTGGACCAGAACACCATGCGGTGCTTCCCGCGATGCCTCTCCCGACACCTTCTAATGGCACCCTCCCCGCGGAAGCCCGAGGACGAGCACGGCGGAGGAGACTCGTCTGGACCCCGAGGCAAAGCGAGGCACTGCTTGAGCCTGCTTTGAGCTGAACCCGTGCCAGACTTCGCCACCAGAGAAAGGCTGTGGAGCCATGCGGCATTCCAAAGGCGAGGGTCCAGATCTGGTTTCAGAGCGAGAGGTCCACGCCAGCTGAGGCAGCACCAGCGGGAATCTCCGTCTTGGCGAGGCATTATGGCCTTTACTGAAGAAGACAAGCGGACCTCAAATCACCCCATCCCAGGCGGCCCTGCTGCTCCGAGCCTTTCCCAGAAGGATCACTTTCCAGACACTGCTCGCCACCAGGGAAGGACTTGCCAAAGAGACAGACTTACCCGGGGTCCTGGATTCACGTCTGGTTTCAGAACTGAAGGAGCCAGGCATGGGACCAGGTGGCAGGGCGCCGAGGGCACACCAGGCAGCCCTGCTTGCTTGGCTTGCGTCACCACTAACTGGTGGTGGCCTCGGCAGGCGGGTATTTTGCCTACGCCTCCCTGGCTTCTCCCGCAGGGGCCCTCTCCCACCCTCAGACGCCTCGGAATCCTCTGCAACCCCCGAGCAAAAGCCTGGGGTACCGGGACCTGCAGCGCGATGGTCTGCCGCCATGCCTGGCGTTGGGTGGCCATGGCCCCACAGAGCTGGGCCCACCGGGCCAAAGGCGGAGTGCTTGCACCACCCACGACCCAGGGCCGTCCGGGGTGGGGCTGGGGCCAGGGTCCTCAGGTCGCCGGGGCAGCGTGGGAACCCCAAGCCAGGGCAGCTCCACCTCCCAAGCCCGTGCCCCCGGAAGGCTCTGAGCCGCAAGAGCAGATGCAAGCCGTCCGGGCGCCCTCCCCACCACCGCCCCAGGAGCCGCGGCGCTCGTCTCAACTCCCCACCGGCATGCTGCTGGATGTGATCCTGGCATGCCCAGAGTTTCTGCCGCAGGCGCACCATTTCCTAGAAACCGAGGCCCCGGGGGAGCTGCAGGAAGCGGAAGAGCCGCCGGGCTGGGTCTACAGCGGGGAAGAATACCGAGGCTCTGCTGGAGGAGCTTTGGGATGCGGGCTGGGGATGGGGTCGGGGAAGTCGGGTTGCCTCTTTCGCTGGGAACCCCTGGCTGAGCATGGAGGGGTGTGTCTTCCCTCCGGGCTGACCCGCCTGGCATTCCTGCCTCCTAGGACTGGGCCCGGTGAGGAACTCCGCCCTGGGGGAACTGCCATTCTTTCCCTGGGGCGTCCCGGGAATCCCGGAGCCGAGCCCAGGTACAAGGAGGCAGGCCCGTCCTACACCGTGCACGCGCGGGTTTGCGGGCAGCCACCTGGCCTCCTGTGGGAGCAACCCCGGCAGGAGCTCTGCTACCTTTCAGCCACTCAACACCGCCTGATACGGCTGCCCTGCCCGGCATTGGCTGGCCCAGCTTCGGGCTGGGTGGAGACCCCGGTCCCGCGAAACACCGGGCCCGGGCAGCGTCCATGCCTTCTCCCCCTCCCGGGGCTCGCCACCTCTGCGCCTCCGCTCCACCATGTCGCCAACCCAGCCTCTGACCTCCAGGAACTGCCGTGGGCCTGGCCATGCCCCAAGAACCCAGGCTCCCGGGATTGGGGTTTACTCACTTGACCACCCATGCGTCGAGGGAGGGTGAGGAGCATCTCCGCCCAGCCACCCATGCGTCCGGAGGTGAGGAGAGCCTCTGCCCGACCTCCCATGGATCTGGGAGGATGAGGGAGGCGCCTCTGCCGGGCCACCCACCATCCTGGGAAGAGGGGCGCCTCCTGTCTGAACACCCAGCGTCTGGGAAGTGAGGAGCGCCTGCGGCCCGGCTCCCACCATCTGGGAGTGAGGAGCTCTACTCTGCCCGGCCTGGCCCGTCTTGGTAGTGGTGGCACCTGTCCGGCCACTTTCGTCGTCTGGGAGGTGAGGTGCCTCTGCCCGGCCAGCCATGCGTCCGGTGGTGATAGGCGCCTCTGCCCTGACGACCATCATCTGGGAAGTTAGGGTGCACTTCTGCCCTGCCACCCCATCTGTGAGTCAGGAGCGCCTCTGCCCGGCCGCCACGTC